>JACCIY010000784.1:0-48163 GCA_025506505.1 Flaveria sonorensis | reverse complement strand
TTACTTAAGTCTCGTGTTTGAACTAACCATTTAAAATCAATAATTATATCAAGTGACGCTCATTTTCATTTTTATAATTTATGTGTTTTATAATTAGAGCTCAATGCAAATAACACATATGCGAGTTATAATTAAACTTTAAATAACAACGTGTGCATTATATACCTTTCACTTGTTTTCAACGTACGCTAACCCACTCATATCCGTCTTGATCTACCCGCGTCATGTTTCGTTGACTGTTCATTGACCAATGGCGTCCAACAGTTGACTAGGTTTGACCGTTGCTAACACGTTTGGCCCTATTCAGCATCATCACAACAAACCTCACAACTACTTTTACCATCACAGCTACCATCACCACATCTATAACCACCGCCTTACACCTCCGTCACCTCTACACAATCACGCCATCACAATCCTATAGCAATAGCCACAGCAATTAGGGTTGTTCAAAATATCCGAATCCGAAACCCGTATCCGAAAATCGAAATTCGAATATCAAAATTTTCGGATTCGGATTCGATTCGGATAGTGATTTTGAGATTTTTTCGGATATCCGAATATCCAAAATATTTTATAAATTGTAAAAATATTAATATTAATTAATATTTCGGATGTTTTTAGATATTTAGGATATTTTATTAAAAACTTCGAATATTAAAAAAAAAAATCAATAAAAACTATCATATTTTTATTAAATTTGTTAAATAATACAAATTTTTTTTGAATTCGGATATCCAACGGATATCCGAATCTGAATCCGAAATTTCGGATATCCGAATTCGATATCCGAAATTTCGATTCGGATTCGGATAGTGAAATTCACTATCCGAAATTCGGATATCCGAATGTGGGATATCCGAACACCCCTAAAGCCAATAGTCACCTGGTACCATTTTACCATCACAAAGCCGCCATTGGCCATCGCCCTCAACAGCCCTACCATAACTGCACCACCGCCTTTCCCTGTTGTCGAAGAAACAAAACAACCACCGTCATCACCATCGATATCAACCACCACCGCAATCATCATCAACAACCGATAATCAACACCACCATCACCATCGAAACCTCCAATTCACCCCAACCATCACCGTCGCCGCCCCCCTGAACCAATGCCGACAACCACCATCGCTGCCATCTTCATCACATCTACCTTAAATCACACATCTCACCCACCTTTACCACTACTGTCATCATCACCATCAGCCGACACCACCACCACCACCTAAACCAACAACCAATAACAACCACCCTCACATCGACCACCTCTGACTCACAACCCGTGAACTAGAGGTGGCAAAAAAACCGGTTCGGGAACCGGTTTGGGCAAAAAAAACCGGAACCGGTTTCCAGCCCAAACCGGTCCCGACCCGTCTAAACCGCCGGTTCCTCAATAGGTTTGAGGTTTCATGTGTTGAAACCAGTTTCAAACTGGTTCCCAAACAACCGAAACCAGTTTCAAACTGGTTCCCAAACAACCGGTTCATCAAACCGGTTTTAAACCGGTTTTTTAAAAAGCAGGCGTTATAAAACGCTATATAGCCGTTTATGACCTTTTTGTGTTTTTTTACCTTATACCCCATTAATAGTATAAATATGGATTGGATGTTTTGATTGAACCACACCAAGTTAAAACACTCTCTACTCTCAAAAAACCCTCTATTCTCAAATACGCTCAATACTTTCGTTCAATTCAAAAAACTCTCAATACTCTCGTTCGTTTCACAATGGCTTCATCAAGTGCTCAATCATCCGTTGGTTGTGATGCGTCTTCGGGCAACGTGGTAGCAATCCTTCCTACGATAGGAACCCTGAAATATGGTGTAATTACATATATGTCAAATGGCTAGCGGTCAAACAAAGTTCGTTGCAAGTATTGTCATAAGTTTTTCAAAAAGATGCAAATGCAACTTTGAAAAACCATTGTGAATAATAATGTAAGGCTTTGAAAGGTGAACCGTCTCAAGGTCAAGCTTCGATGACCAGCGAAGGGAAGGTTTGGGCTTATGACGTTGATGCGGTTTGTGAGCAAATGGCGCATTTTGTAATTCAAAAGTTTTGCCATTCAAACATTTCGAACAATGAACGTTTGACCCGCTAATTCAACGAACTCTCCAACCGCGATACACACATGTAAGTCATGCTACACTTAGAAGAGATTGCTTAAAATGTGAAAAAAGCTTAAATGAATTAATATCTTATTTTGAAAATTTACAAACCGGTGTTAACTTAACTAGTGACGTTTGGTCGACTCCGCACGGTTCACCGGACTCGTACATTTGTGTCACCGCCCATTGGGTTACCCGGTTCGTGGCAAATGATGAAACATACGATTGCGTTTGAATTGTTTGATTATCCTCACACTAGGCAAAATATTTTTTATCTTATTGATAAAGTTATTAAAACGTATAAATTAGAAATAACATATTTTCTATATCTTTTGATAACGCGTCAAATAATACGCTTGCGTTTCTAACATCTAAAATTAAAATATAACAATTTGTGATGGTGTGTTTTTTTCATAGTCGATGTGTTGCGCACACATATAAACTTAGCCGTTCAAGACGGTTTAAAAACTATTTAAACAGTAAAAGATAGTTTTAAAAAAATGTTACGTGATATTTTTAGCAGTAATCAAAGATATAGTAGGTATCGTAATTTTGTAAAGACGCAAATTCCAAATGGTTAGGTCCGAATTGGGACGTACCTACAAGATGAAATTCGACTTGTAACATGTTTGAAAATGCTATTGACCAAAAAGAAAGTTTAATAGCCTTTCATTATGCTTTGGTGAGTCGTGAAAGGCTTCGCTTACCATCCATCGGGTTGGCTATTATTGAAGAAATAACCAAAATGCTAATGTTTTTAAAACCCAACTACTTGTCTTTCTGGAGTTTATTATCCAACGAGTCCATTAGTACTTCACCAAATTTACTTAATGACTTCAAAAATAAATGAGTTGTCATGTAGGGGTAGACCTATTCGGAATGATACCACAAATGAAAGAAAAAATTAAAAAATATTTTAAAGAATGTCTTCGGTTATTACATGTGCCGTTGCCTTAAACCCTTGTTTAAATACGTCGGGGGTTGAAACTTTACTTGATAAAATTACTTTTAATTTGGATTTAGAAGAAGAAACCCATATTATGCTCAAAGTACAAAAAATAATTTAACACACATTTAGGCCAAATGTTTGATGTTTATTTAGCAAAATATGGTAAAACATCAAACATGCATGAGTCTATACGGCATGCGGCACATGACGAAGGTTCAAGTGATCAAATGTTTGCTTTGCATAATACTTTAAGAGATGAATGCAATAAACGTCAACGTGGTAACACTCCGAGTAGTGAAATCGGGAGGTATAGTGGAACAACTTTTATCCACCATGACTCCACAAGATTTAAAAATTTTGACTTGTTGGCTTTGTGGAAAGGTAGGAAGATCAATTTCCAATCCTATCTACCATAGCCCGAGATTTACTAACCGTCAAAGCTTCCACGATAGCTTCGGAATCTGTTTTTTCTGTTAGTGGCAGGATTATATCAATACGAAGAACCCGACTCACCCCTGAAGTAATATGTATTTGCTTGAAGGATTATTTGGATGTAGCTGAAAAAATACAAGACAAATGCTCACTTGAAGAAGAATTAGAATATGAAGCCAAAATATATGAAGACGAAGTAGACGATGGATTGACACTCAGAATGACCGATGATGAAGCGGCATATGACGAGTTCCTTCGTAATACCTCGGGTTCGGTGTGCGAAGAATAAAGTTTACGTCATTTGAATTGTTTATATGTTTTGAATAGTATCTTTATTTTATATTTTATGTAATCTTTGATAAAAATAAATAATCATATTTAATTTTTCATGTATCATAAATCATAATTATATTTTTATTTAATTTTTTATGTTTTATGTTTTAATATTTATAAATATTTATATAAATATGTAATCTTTAATAAAAATAATAATCATATTTAATTTTTCATGTATCATAAATCATAATTATGTTTTTATTTAATGTTTTATGTTTTATATTTATAAATAATTTATATAAATGTGTAATCTTTGATAAAATAAATAATTTTAGATCAATTGAACAAGATTTGAACAATTTAATAAGTGTGAAAATTCTGAAATTTGGCCAAGTGTTCAGGCGCATGAGCACTGTTTGGGCGAATGAGAACTGTGGGCGCATAAAAACTGTTTGGGCGCATGAGCACTGTGGGTGCATTAGCACTGTGGGCGCATTAGCACTGTTGGGCGCATAAGCACTGTTCGGACGCATCTGTTTGGGCGTTTCTTCTTTGGACTGTTGGGCGTTTCTTCTTTGGACTGTTGGGCGTTTGCAAAATTTAAATTAAAAAAAAATGAAAACCCGAACTGGTTTGGGCCCGAACCGGTTTTTCAAACTGCCCGGACCGGTTCGATAGGTTTGAATATCCTAGTCCTGAAACCGTTTAGGAACCGAACCGGTTTGAGGTTCAAACCGGTTGAAAATAAACCGGTTTGGCCCCAAAAACCGGTTTGTACACCTCTACCGTGAACCATCACCACCACCGCCCTAAAACCTACCTGTAACCATCACCACCGCCTTCGATTCACGCCACCTTGCTGTGTTTTAGGCGAAACCAAAGCCACCATCGAAATCGGGGCGTTGAGTAGAGTCCAGAAAGGCGTGGCACTAGCCGCCACTCGCCGGAGGTCGCCGCGCCGCCGCCACCGTCGTCGGAGATCGATGGGGGGGGGGGGGGGTAGAGGCGGCTGCCTCTCCTCTCTCTCTCCCTCTAAAGTCTTTAAAACCCTAAATTGGAGAAGATAATGATGATGGGGGTTTTTATAGATGGTTAAAAGGATAGGGTTGTGTTGTGTTAGTTCGTATCATGTTCGAATATGTTTCAAGTTACAAATCAATTTTCACGATGAGATAAACCATTAGACATTATAAATATTCCAAGATAATTCATTTAATCATATTTAAAATTTATTTTGTTATTAAATGAGTTATAACTCGTTAGTATCGTGTATCCAACACGCGTTTAACTTTTCTGGTGTTTCTCTTGCGTCAAATGTCAATATTATGATTTTAATATTATTAATATATGTATTTAAGTGTTTGGTTATTGCTTCAAACTTTGAATTACCTAATCGGGCTTCGAATAAACCTGATCTCTTAGCAGGCCTTACACGTTCGGTTTGGGCTTTTGGTATAATGTTTAAAGGCTTTTTAAACACGTCGAATTTCATGGTTGTCACACTTTAGCTTTCTTCTCTTTATTTTTGATCGATTCATTGGCGCTGATCAATTAGTCATCATCTTTTTAACTCTTAATTTTTAATCGGTAGCGAAAGAAACCCACACGTATACATTGAATACTTAGTTCTGGCTTTTTGTTCACAGTTTTGTACGAACAGAAAAGCAATGAGACTGGTTTTCTTTTTGAAAAGGTGGAAAAAAGCCATGCACAAACAAACCCAAAATGGTAACGAGGTACACATGGCTTAATATTAATTAAGTAGTTAGACCTCAATCACTTTGTAAACATAGTTAATTATTGTTGCCAACAGCTGTACCCCAAACCTCCTACAATGAAGAAAACCTAATATACAGTAGGAAATCAAGTTTAATGTTTTCAAAACTAGACATGACGAAATGTAAACCAAGTGTTAGCATGTATTTAAAGTGTTTCCATTAAACCTACCGGTTATAAATTGAACCATACTTTAGTATTTGTGTAGTTTATTCTTTTGAAATCTCCCATTTATTATATATGTAAACTTTATATTTAATTAATCTAGGACATCATATTATAAAAATTTGTACATTTATATTAGAACATAACACTGTTTTGCACTTTGTTTTAAATATATTGTTTTAAAATTTTAATTATTTATGAAGTCATATGATTTCACGGATGATCCATCACAAAAACAAAGAAGTTAAGTTATATTTCTTCGACCGCAAACAACATTTTATACTCTACACTACTAAATTATTAAAATCATTACACCTACGCTTTAAAGGATTTAAGCCCACCACCATGGGTTTTTCACCACTTTAGCATCAAGAAGATCCGTTGGATCTAGGGATGATAATTTCTGACACAGACCTGTTAACACGACACGACACGAAGTTAATAGGTTTTGTGTTTGAGCTAAACAAGTTTCGTATCATTAACAGGTCGACACGATAAAAATCGTGTCTTAGCAGATCAAACACATGTTAATCTGTTAACACACATGATAAGACTTGTTTATATTTTTAGCTTATTAAAATAATTAATATATATTTATGATATATGTCATTATTTTTCATGTTCAATTTAAAAACCTTATCCCTTGCCCAACCGTTCAATCGAATACGACTATCACAGTACCACCGACCGAGTCTCCGGCCTCCGCCTGAGCCCTCTTCGTACTTCGTCTATTACCTCTTTAAACTATCTTATCGGTAAAATAGATTTTTTATTGAATTTTGTTTAAGATACGTCAAGGATTATCATGCTAAAGATTATGGTTTATTCTGGGTTTGATGGACTTCAGTCAATTTTTGTTTCACTAAACGTGTGATTTTTATCATGTCTCCTAACAGATCTTATTGTGTAACATGTTTCTAAACAGGTTCGTGTTCGTGTCTGGAAAAAATGTCACGATTAGTTATCGTGTCGTGTTCGTGTCAGCACTTATCGTGTTCGTGCCTTCTCGTGATCGTGTCTTATTATGTCGTGTCTGATTGTTATGCGAACCGTAGTTGGATCCATGAATAGAGCTAAGTTATACCAAATAAAAGGATGTATGACTCACTCTTTTCTTTCCCTATAAGTACCCCCTCACACGTCCTATTTGCTCAAAGAATTCCCGCTTCATATATTCACATCTCTCTCTTTTTCTCAAGTCTCATCGTGACAAATAAACTTACAAATAACAATGAAACAAAATATTCCAGTTTTCGCAAAGAAAGTATGGAAATTAGTACGTGTCATATACGTCATGCTACGCAAAAACACATCCAAGAGTAAGTTACTACTAGACCTCAACAAGATGATGCACCATCGCAAGATCACCACCAAATCCTTACACAACCTCATGTTCCACCAGCACCACCACGACCACCACCGCAACCTCTCTCCACCGCCCGGTGAATACGAGTTCAGCTGCAGCAACAGCCCTTCAACCAACAACCACCCATTCTCCCTATTCAACTTCCACAAAAAACATCATTCCAACAACCAACACACTGATGATCATGACAAGATGGCCCTCAATGCCGCGGTCCTGAAGGCCGTGGAGATGATCCACAGCGAGGCGGCCTCACCTGTGCTGCCAGGGTTCGGGTGGAGTCCCGTTGTTAGGCCGCTGAGGGTGACTGACTCCCCGTTCCCGTTGAGTGGCGTGGACGAGGACCGCCACGTGGATGAGGCGGCCGACCGGTTTATAAGCCGGTTTTACGACGACTTACGACGGGAGAATAGTAACGTGACGTGGTCCCGTTCATCTTCTTGAGAAATATACTGATGTAATTAACCAGTTTTCTGAAATTGGTTGTCTCATTTATGTGTAGAAAATTAAAGATTTAAAATTTAATAAGATGTTACGATACATTTTAATAAGATATGTTTCCTATAAAAAAAAAAGTTTGGTGCGAAAGTTGAGCTGATATCTCATGAACTTTAGGGTCGATGACTCACTTCTTGAAAAAGTAATATTAATAACTTTTAGTATTGTGTTAGATTTGTTAAACTTTAAAGAATGAATTGTAATTTTATATAGACGATTAAAGATAGGCTACTAGGCTTAGTAAATACCAAACAAACGTGCATTTCTTTTTTATATTATAAACACACTTTAAAAAGTGGTGTTTCCGATATGTGTTCTAGTGGGTTATAATGTTATATATAATTCATATACATTTGTGTTGCTTATGTTATTGGATCTTATATGTCGTACGTTCACCTTTGTTATACAACTTAATTCGTATCGTTTTACAACAATCTAATTTGCTCTTAATTATAGATTATTGCCTTTCACGCGACTTGAATTATCGACCTTTAAGAAAACACATCATTTAAAACATATGATGCTGCTTGGTCAAAGGTCCTTAAGTACTTAATTCGTATATAAGTAACATCAAATCTAACTTGATTCCAAGATTCTTCTATAATTAAAAATAAATCTACCGATTATAAACAACTTTTTAGTGTTGTTAAATATACGAATCAATTGTTAATTATAAATCATATGAGACACGCAAAAAACTTTTACATGTACATAAATAATGGAAGGTTATGGGTTCAAGTCTCAACCTGAACAAAATGTTTAGAGTTGAGACAGAAGGTTTTCTCAGCAATAGGTTTCCTCCTGAGTGGTTGTGGGTGCAGTCCCGACTGGGAAACGGATAAGCAGACACGATTAAGATAACACCTATCCTATGAAACAGGGTCGTAAATTTGCCATTCAAAAAAACTGTACATAAGTGGCTTAATATATTGTTATCATATGAATCACGAGTTTAAATGTTTAATGGTAAGACGGAAAGGCAATGAAAATAAGGAAACTTTGGGGAGTAAGAAAGAGGCTTTTTAGTTAGTCAATTAAACATTACCATTTTTAAACTAAATGCAAAAAGAAACTAGTAAATAAGTATGGTATTGGTTGCAAACAGCTGTTTTTTTACGAATTATCAACTTTTTCTTTTTGGCTTCCCTCGTCACATTTACCACAATGCAATATTTAATAAGTAAAATTTCAAATGAAAAGTAATACGACATAAAACTTAGGAAAACATTTTAAAGACCGTTTAGTTACAAATATCTTCATCACTAATCAATCAATCTATGTAATATAATAGTGTTGCAAGTTATCTACAACATACATATATTAATACAAGTAAGATAATTATCGTTGCCTGATTGACTTAATGAACTTGATATTTATTCCGGCCACTAAAGTGGTATGGGTTTAGGTCCAACAAAATATCAATATGTAGATTTTACGGAACTCTTTTTAGAATGGTATATTTTAGGAAAAAAAGGTGAAAAATAGTTATTTGACCAGAAAAATATGATCAATGGTAATATCATCCATCTCAAGGACAATTTCTTCATAATCCTACACCCTTAATCATTGGCTGTCAGTGAATATCAGAAACAACTTTTGGTAGGAGCAGTTTCAGTAACTCCGTTACATCTACATTTGCCAAAGTGAAACAACTCCTGTCAAGAGCGGTTTCGGTTTCGTAGACTCTAAAAGAAAACCGCTCCTGACAGGAGTTGCTTCTCCCTCAAACAAATAAAAACGGGAAACTGCTCTTGCGAGAAGCAGTTTCTCACTAAGCTGATAAAGGTGTGTGATAAAAGCTGATAAAATATGCATTAATAATATGTATATATAACGCGATAAACTTCAAAATTATTAAGTTTTTTTTTAATATCACAATATACTTATTATTAAGTTTTTTTCATTATATACATATTATTAATGCATTTTTCACGAATCTTTTATCATTGTGAGAAACTGCTCCTCGTAGGAGCAGTTTTTTGTTTATATTTGTTTGACGGAGAAGCAGCTTCTGTAAGAAGCAGTTTTTTAGCTACAGGAGCTGTTTCACATTGAGTTAACAGAGTAGAAACTGGTGGTAAACAGAGCAAATGGAGGTGGTGATGGAGTTACTGAAATTGTTCTTGCCAAGAGCTGCTTTTGACGTTCGCTAGCAGCCAATGATTGGAAGTGTGGGATTACGAAAAAACTGCCATTGGGAGGCCAGGTATTACCTTTGACCATATTTTTCTTGTCAAATAACCATTTTTCATTTTTTTTCTAAAATATACCATTTAAAAAAATTTCAGATTTTAAGACTGGATTTTAAAAGAGGGTGTGTTTACCATTCAAAATAAAAAATAAAAATAATCATAAACACCAACCCATTGTGTTCATGTGGTGAGGTCCCTTATATTCGTGTATTAAACGTAGTAGTTTCCATGTATACCCAATATGAAAATAAATACATGTTAATTGTTTCTACTCACTATTATAATCAAACTTTAAAAAGGACCTGTTAACAATGTATGTTTTCTATTGGATTGTACTTGTTTTGTATTTTGTGAGTGTTTCTGTTTTATGTTCACTATTATATTCAAGTTATGAGTGTTTGCTTTTCCGAAACACTTTCTATTGTATGTGCTTATATTATATTCTAACTTTGAAACAAATAACAAATACAAGTCGTGGATCCATGAACTTTTGTCGTGGGTGTTAATGTATAAAAATAATAATAAATTATGGTTTCACCTAAAAATTTATATATTTCAATTGGATCACTTATTAGAAACTCAAAAGAAACAAAAAGATACACAATTGGTGTGACCCATTGAATTTGTCACTTATTATCAATATACCTAATGATAATTACCAAACAACCACCCTACAAAACAATCAGTATAAACAACAAAATGATAATTAAAAGCGAAAATGCAGATCAAGTGATAAACAAACCGTACGTTCGGCCCGCCTTTCATGAATTGATTAGTCATTATATGTTTTTAAAAGTGGACAATAAATTAATAAACATTTTATACCTAATTACATATTCTAGAGAGAGCGTGATTAACCCAATCAAGTTTAAAAATTATAAGTCATATTTTATTTATGTTTGTACCAAACAATTTTAACTCAGGTGACTGTCGACACCACCTACATTGATTAAACACTTTGGCCGTACATTCTTGTACGTCTAACCATTGCACATTGCAATCAGGTCCTGTCCTAATGACATGTCAGGTGTGTTTTATTGTATTTGTTTCAGTTTTACTTAACGATTACTGTTAAAAATGACTCTAAAAGTTGTATTGGCTTCATTTTGTTATAATGAAGTTTTCTTAAAGGGAGAAAAAGAAACATTGGGTTTGTATTAGTTAACATAGTTATTCTTAAATGGTCATTAAGATAGCTAACAATAATATTTATATAACAAGGGACAAATAAAACTAAGAAAATGGATCTCCACCTCTCCTTTTAAGTCTTGTAAGGTTGCAATTTATGCCCACACGTAAAAAAACATGCATCTTTCGTTCATGTCTATATCGTTGTTATCACATGGCTCACGATTTTATTTACGAGTACGGAAAGTGAAAGGACACCAAACCACTTTAAGAAAGAAGATGACACATAAATAAATAGCGTTTTAGAAACTTCATAAAAAAGATCGCCTTTGCATAAAGTAATCAAACCAAATATCGTCACAATGTACATGCACATGTTAAATTTCACTTATTTGTTTAACCAACACTACAACAATTTAGCTCTGTCCCGACGACATCTATAGCGACGACATAAGTCGCTGGTATAGTTTGGTCTATAGCGACGACATGTCGTCGCTATATAGTAATAGGGATTTTTGACTGGTCAAACTCTATACCGACGACTTGTCGTCGGTATATAGTTGGCGGGCTTCAAAATAATACGCGGGATATATGAAAATTCCTATACCGACGACATATCGTCGCCACAGGTGAGGTTATTTAATTTTTTATTTTTTTTCTATCTCAACTTACAGATTTAAAAAAAAAAATTAAAATCCAATTTTCCCGACGACATGTCGTCGGGATAGATAAAAAATATAAAAAAATAATTTCTCTGTGCCGACGACATCTCGTCGGGACAGGTTAGGTTATTTAATTTTTTATTTTTTTCTATCTCAACTTACAGATTAAAAAAAAAATAATTAAAATCCACTTTTACCGACGACATGTCGTCGGGATAGATAAAAAATATAAAAAATAAATTCTCTGTGCCGACGACATGTCGTCGGGACAGGTTTTTTTAATTTTTTTAATTTTGACTCTATAGGGACGACTTTTTTTACTCTATAGGGACGACATGTCGTCGCTATAGAGTGCAGACCCCTTAAATCGCATTTCAGACCTTCTGCCCATTTTTTCACCCAAAAAAACCCAATTTTTCTCACGATTTTCATCTCGGTTTATATACGTATTTGGTATCAAATTGAAGTGTTTGAAGGTAAGAATGATGTTATTTTACTATAATGAAGTTATATAATCTTGTTTTTATAAGTTTTATCTAAATTTTTATGTTTTAGGTGGGATTAAAGTTTAAAGCTTGAAATTAAAGGATTTGAAGATTTGAAGGTATGAAATTCGTTTAAAGCTTATGATTTAAGTGTTGTTTAGTGAATATGTTTGTGATTAGGTTTGTATGATTGTAAAAGTGTATATATATGTTAGTGTATGTAAGTTTGATGGTAGATTAGGTTATGCACACCAAGTGTTTGATGAAATGCCACTATATATATTTTCATGGTTTTAAGTTTGTATGTATATTTATATGTGTTAATTTATATGTATATGGTTTGATGTATTTAGTTGTTTATGTATATGTTTATATGTATGTAATTATGTAAATTTTGTATGTGAATGTTTGTATGTATTTATGTTTATATGTTTGTTCATTAGTATATTATATGTTTGTTTTTGTAATTGTGTATGTAAGTATGTTGTATACTTGTATGTTTTTTGTATACTTGTAAGTGTGTATGTAAGTATGTTGTATACTTGTAAGTGATTATGTGTTGTGATTATGCTTGTATGTATGTATATGTAAGTGTATATGAATTTAATGTTAGTACATCTTTGTGTATATGTTAATTGATAAAGTTGTATTTCCATGTTTTATAATACCATAGATATGACAATTGATAAGAGTTTGATTAAATTGCGAAATCGGAGTTCTCCGGAATTTATAAAAGGTCTTCGTAGTTTTCTAGAAATTGCCAAGAACCATGTCGATAGTTTAGGAAAAGCTTTTGTCCGTGTAAACGATGCTGCAATGGGTGTCGGCAGGATCTGGATATCATTTATGCCCACATACATGACAATGGGTTTCTACAATCATATAAGACGTGGACTTATCATGGTGAGAAACATCCACGTGCTTCAGAAATAAAAGACTTTTTTGCTCCAAGAAAATCAATTTCAGCAACAAATAATGAGATGTTTGATGTAATTGATGATGTTATGGCGGAGCATAATATTAACGAAGAAAATGTAGACGAAGGTGGAACTGGTTTTGACCTGGAGTTTGATGCATTATTAAAAAAATAAGTATAAACTGTCGGAAGATGCATTTCTTAGAATTTTTATTATTCACAGGGGAGTGGACCGATTGATCTCTTTCAAAAGATGCATTTCAGAGAAGGCACGGGATGAGTGAATGCAACTGCAGAATCGGACTGGGTAAGTTTAAATGTGTTTGGGTGAAAATGACCCGTTTGAACTAACTCTTGTGTGATTCTAGTATGTTCAAGTGTGTTTGGGTCAAAATGACCCGTTTAAACTAGCTTTTGATTGATTCTAGTATGCTTAAATGTGTTTGGGTGAAAATGACCCGTTTGAACTAACTCTTGTGTGATTCTAGTATGTTCAAGTGTGTTTGGGTCAAAATGACCCGTTTGAACTAGCTTTTGATCGATTCTAGTATGCTTAAATGTGTTTGGGTGAAAATGACCCGTTTGAACTAACTCTTGTGTGATTCTAGTATGTTTAAGTGTGTTTGGGTCAAAATGACCCGTTTGAACTAGCTTTTGATGGATTCTAGTATGCTTAAATGTGTTTGGGTGAAAATGACCCGTTTGAACTAGCTTTTGATCGATTCTAGTATGCTTAAATGTGTTTGGGTGAAAATGACCCGTTTGAACTAACTCTTGTGTGATTCTAGTATGCTTAAGTGTGTTTGGGTCAAAATGACCCATTTGAACTAACTTTTGTGTGATTCTAGTATGTTTAAGTGTGTTTTGGTCAAAATGACCCGTTTGACAAATATTCAATAAGTTTAATGCAGGAAAGAATTCAAGAGGAGTATGTGAGATCCTCTAGCGAGACCGGTGGAGACTCATCTGCTGTTGATGAGATTCAATGCATTGAGCGTGCCTTAGGTCAAAGGCGAGGACATATACGAGGTGTTGGTCGCGTGGTGAGACATCCCACCCCTGATTTTTGTAGTTCGCAACCTCCTCCAACACAACATTTGCATGATGAAGTTGCAGAACTTAGACAACAACAACAACAAAATCAAGAAACCATACAACAACAACAACAAATCCAACAACAACAACAACAACAAATACAAAAAATGCAACGATTACTTCAAGAGCAGATGGAAATGATGCGCTACTGGCAGCAGCAACGACCACCTGGTGGTCATTAGCGTTTGTATTTTTGTTAGATTTTGTTGAATTTTAAACTAATTGTATGAATTATCTGTTTGTTAAACTTATATTTGAAGTTGTATGAATTATTAGTTTGTTAAACTTGCATTGGATTTTTCTTGATTATATGTTTGTTAAATTTTTTAAAAAAATAAGGTTCTGCATAAAAAAAAAAAAAAAATAAGATCAATAGCGACGACATGTCGTCGCTATAGAGTATTTTCCTTTTTCTAAAAAAATTAAAAAATACTTATAGCGACGACATGTCGTCGCTATAGGTGTATTCCTTTTTAAAAAAAAATTAAAAAACACCTATAGCGACGACATGTCGTCGCTATTGATCTCATTTTTTTATTTTTTTTATTTTTTTTATTCGATAAAATCAGAAACCACGACACTTATAGGAACGATTTGTCGTTCCTATAGAAAAACTTATGCCGACGACCTCTATCCCGACGACATATCAGCCTATTACAACTAACTTTTACGAACGAACTCTATAGCGACGACATGTCGTCGCTATAGGTCAAAATTAACTATAGCGACGACATGTCGTTGCTATAAGGTGCCATATTTTCGTTGCTATAGACCCACTTTCTTGTAGTGCAAGTCACGTCTATCGCTCTTAAATAATGATCGGTTTCCTTAAGCACTGCCTGCGTAAATTTAGGTGTTTTGCTTTCACCTTTATGGTCCACACATTGTCAAATTTAGCACAAAGCTTTATTAAAGAAAATGTGGGGGCGAAATAATAATATAATTAAACTAGAGGGGGGTCATAAGTGGGTAAAAATTTCCTTAGTGGGAAAAAAGTGGTAGAGGAGAGTTGGTGATTGGCTGTTCTTTGGCTTGTTGGATCGACTCACAACACAAATGATGAAAATATGGGAAGTTGAAGTTGCTGACAGCAAATCAATAGAAACAAAAGAAAGATGATTTATGTTTACAAACTCTAAATTAAATTAAGAAGTAGATATGAGAGCGAAAAAATTATCTAAATTCACGTGTTAATTATAAAAATGCATGCGTATGATTAGACATGCTTACGAGATTAGTTTACTAATAGCATGACCGTGTTACTAGTATTACATCTAGCAATGTATAAATCACCTCTCCTTAAGATGTTATATACATCATTTAGTAAATTGTCATGATAACTATAGGGCGAAGGTGATAATTAATTTAGCTACATGCCACAAACCTTTTAAAGTTGATGACTATTTTAAAGAAAAATCCTGATAATAAGCAATTGACTAAACTTGTTTATTAAAATAATCATTTTTATTTATTTAAAATTAACAATTTATTTGTTACACAGAATACATGCAATAAAAATATAAGCATGTATTGTGTCTCAAAATTATGCACCTTTGCTCTCTTGGGCGATGATTTTGGCCAATTTTATGCCAAGGCCAATGGGTGCCAATTTCTACAAGTTTTACGTCAAAAAGATGCATATGAATCTGAAAATATCATTGTTACGCTAATGGGTGGAGCTCTCCAAGTATTACTTCAACAAACGAAAAAATTATATTAACACAACTTAACGTCAACAAATTCAAGCAAATCTCTCAAAAATTTGGGCTAATGAGCGCAAAAGCAATCCACATGTACCTTTGTTGTTGGTTTACATGCTATTGGAAAACGTGCAATAATTAAAACTGATATGCATATTTTTAAAAGGTTAAAAATTGTTTCTCCATTCTTAATCGGTTAGAGGTTTGTATAACTCCATTTCAAATATTTGAAAAACTGTAAACTAATTGAACATAACACTGTTCAGACAACTTTAGAACATCTTATATATATATACATGCATATAATGCATGGTGTATGACTGTATGGTAGTTTAAGGTGAAAAATATACTCTTAATTGTCTAGTCGAAAATCAAAAACCTTTGTTTTGTATGAATTATAAAAATATTGTTTAGGTTTTATTAAGTTTAAATTACTATAAAAATTTTACATCATGTTCCGTGTATAATTTTAGACCGTGTAGGGTTCTCAAATTTACGAGATATTCAACACAAAGTCAACAAGCAATACCAATGTTACTCATAAACTTATATAACGAGGTCCGTGGCTTTATAATTTTCATTTTGACTTTAAATTTTTAGGTTTACTCTATGTGATATACATAATATACGTTTTTAATTTTACTAATTCGTTTCTTATTCCATAACATCTGTTTGTTAATAAAAAAATTAACTTGTGGTTATTTTGAATTTATTTTTTCTTGACGTCCACATATAAGTTTTTATTAAAAACAGAGTTCTATTCAAAATATGTCGTCGCAACGCATTTATCGAAGTTCGCAAACACGTTGTATCGTAAATGCTTAGTTTCTAGTTTTTTTAACATATTAACTTAATGTAGGTTTTTTTTTTTTACCTGTAATAAGATGTATTAACATGTAACAAAAATATATTTAATCTGATGTATATTGGGTCACTAATTTGATTTGGAATGTTATGAGATGACGGATTAACGGTGTTTGGTGTTAGACCATCGTTACGAGGGTAACGAGGCAGGTGACAAAGTGGCCCTAGTCACATAACCCCTCTCGCTAAGTAATTGACTTTTTGACTTGGAACTCCACAAAAAGTGCCACTCATAATAATGTCTGCAATTTGAGTTTTCGTATCTTGTTGTCATAACTATTTTTCACTTTTTTAACCAATAATCATTTATTCATTTTCGTATCTTGGTGGCTATAAACTGGATCCGTCATCCACCTCTAACGGTACTGGAGCGTATTCTTTCCGAAAAATTAGAACTTCGTTTTGATGATATTAAATAAACCAACAAAATACTTTAAATTATTAAAAGGACAATATTATTACCAGCTGACATAAATATAGTTGTATAACCATTAATTAAAATTTCCTAAAAATTAAACAAATGCATAATGTTATTTTGAGGGAATAAGATATTGTTAAAATAATGAAAACTGTAGAGAGGATGAAAAAATTTTACAAATGTTAAAGCAATAAATAGCTTAGATTAAACAAAGTTTATAAATTAGACGTTAGTTAAGCATGATAATAGTGTAATAGTCAACTTTGTTAATATTTATCTAGTTTAATTACTTTTAGACGTAAATAAATCTTAGGGTTTTATTATAAATCTTACGTGTTTTATTATATCCAAAATATGATGCAGTAATTCAAATATTTTTATCTTTAATTTAAGTATACTATTGTTACATTTAAAATAAAAACTTATTTCTTAACATGATACAACTATCGATGTTATACAATGGTGACTGGTGACTTAGCATGGTTGTTTTTCACACAATTTTTTTTTTTTATATTTTTAACCTGACGCATTTACCAATCGCCTCTTATCACACTTAACGCCTACAATTTGCTTTTCACGTTTCTTATTCGTTTATCACTTTTTATCGTAACCAGCGGCGGAGCTTGAAGATTCTCGTAGGAGAGCGGGGGCGAAATTAAATTTTTTAGTGGGGGGGCGAACTTGATATTTATATAAAAATTTATACTAACAGACTAAAATTTAACACTGTGAACGAAAAATTTACAAACATTAAAGCAATAAATAGCTTAGATTAAACAAAATTTATAAATTAGACGTTAGTTAAGCATGAGAAATAGTGTAATAGCCAACTTTGTTAAAATTTATCTAGTTTATTACTTTTAGACGTAAATAAATCTTACGTGCTTTAATATTATATCCAAAATATGATGCGGTAATTCAAATATTTTTATCTTTAATTTGAGTATACTATTGTTACGTTTAAAATAAAAACTTATCTCTTAACATGATACAACTATTGACGTTATACAATGATGACATAGCATGGTTGTTTTTCACACAATATTTTTTTATATTTTTAACCTGACGCATTTACCAATCCCCTCTTATCACACTTAACGCCTACAATTTGTTTTTCACATTTCTTATTCGTTTATCACATTTTTATCGTAACCAGCGGCGGAGCTTGAAGATTCTCGTAGGAGGCCGGGGCCGAAATTAAATTTTTTAGGGGGGGACGAACTTGATATTTATATAAAAAATACACTACCAGGCCAAAAATTTAACACTGCCAACGAAAAAAAAAGAAGCCCCCCCCCCACACACTATCCTCCGCCAATGATCGTAACCCTATCAGATTTTGAAGCAATACGCAAAAATAAAAAAAAAAACCTGAATTTAAAGTAAAAAATATAAAATAGACTGTGTATATAAGATCATGAAGAGATCCAGCTCCTATCTAACTCCCCATAAAACAGAAAGCTAAGTTATGTACCGGGACGTCTTCTCAACCAACATAAAAAAAAAATCAAATATCAACATACCAAATTACCAACTCACGTTACCCTAATCCATGACGGCCTCTCTTCTCTTTAAATACCCCCTCCCTCCACCCCTGCAACATCAAACATTTCACATCTTCCTCTCAATCAATCAACATAAACCACAAAATAATAAAAATGGAACAAAATCTTCAATTCTACCAAAAAAGATCTGGAGCTTACTCCGTTTATTCTACTTCATGCTACGTAAAGGCATTTCCAAAACAAGCTATGGCTAGATCTCAACATGATGATGAAGCGCGCCAAACTCGCCGGAAAAGCCTTACACAACCTCTTATTCCACCACCACAACCACTGGGTGGCGTTCGCCGTCAACCGCCCTTCACCCCACCTCTCGTTCCCCTCACCTCCGCCAGGGGAATACGAGTTCAGCTGCACCACCAGCCCTACAACCCACAACCACCACCACCACTTCTCTCTGTTCCCCTTTCAAAAGAACAACAACCACCACCACCACCACCGTAACTCCGGCGAGAAGGGTGCGGCCGAGCTTGACGTGAAGGCGTTCAATGCGGCGGTGCTGAAAGCGATGGAGATGATTCACAGCGAAACGGCGTCGCCGGCATTGCCGGGGTTTGGGCGGAGCCCGGTGGTGCGGCAGCTGAGGGTGACGGACTCGCCGTTTCCGGTGGACGGTGTGGAGGAGGACAACCGTGTGGATGAGGCGGCGGAGCGGTTTATTAACAGGTTTTATAGTGACTTACGGCGGCAGAAGCAGATCGGCGGTGGCGATACGGTGGCTGTATGAGTGTATGATCATAATTCATATTTCATAGACTAGATGAAAGTTACGTGTGGGTTATATGGGAACAATAAGGATGGCTAATATGGATTTTTTTGTGTTGTCACGGATGCATCATGTATATTTCTTTTTGTTCAATTAAAATTGATTTTTGTTGTTTGAATATGGGTTACATATGTTGGTGTATACACGTACAACACCGTTGTTTTGGCCAACAGTCATGTTATTGTTATGATGTTTCAATTTCTCATTGTAATATTGATTAACATTTATTTTGCAGTTCAGCACGTATGGAAAATGGTTCTATTATATAATTACTAATTATCTACTTTGATATGGAATATGGGTTAGACAATGTGTTTTAATGGGATGTACTTATTGTTTGTTTTTTTCTAATTGTTAACTTTTTTAGGTTAATTCAAAACTTTTATATTGTTTATAATTTAATCTTAAAAATCTTTTTACTTTCAACTTTAATCTCTTACTTTTTATATTTATAAATTTCTCATTTTACGTTCCGGTCTAAATTTTATAAGTTAACATGTCGTAATGTGCACATGTGGTTTAACGTTTTTACATTTATTTTTCACGTTTTAACGGATCTGTCCAACTCCTTGGTCCTAGATAGACTTAATTATTGTTTTATATATCTTATATTTTGTTTGCGCGGTTTAACGTTTTTATATCTATTTTGGTTTGGTTATATATATATTTTTTTATTTTCTTTTTAATATGATATTTTTCGATGTTGGCGGTCACTGGTGGTGATATGCCATTGGTGCTACTTTTTTTTTTTCATTTTACATCTTCCGTTACAACATGGGGCTTAATACTAGTTCATCTTTAATACTGAATATTAATTAATAAGTTCTATGAAACTTTGATTGTTTTTAAATGAATTTCTAATGATACGTACGTGATGTATTATTCGACTACAATGTTCTAAGGTGTAAGATGTGATTTTATTATAGAAAATTATAAGAGTTATTTGTTCATTAAATTTTAACAAAATTACAGAAAAAAATCTTTTACGTTTATGAAAAATTTCATTTTCAGCTTTTATCTTTAAAAAGCACGTTGGACGTTCTTTATGTAAACGTTTTGTAACATAATCCGTCCTTTAGACTAACGGATGTTAAACTTTTTGTTAAATTTTTCTAAAATGACAAAAATATTCTTGCTGTTTTAAAAACAAAAAATAAAACAAAAAAAAAAATTCAAAAACTACTGCACCTCACTTCATCATCTGCATCCCCATCCCACTTCATCATCTCCACAACCAAAATATATAGGATGATTCAAGCACAAAATCATTCATGTTCACAACTAAATTCATCCATCTAAACACACTTACGCTAATTAAGGTTTATAAACTGGAGCTTATACATGAATTGAAAAACCCAATTCATCAAAACAAAAACCCAATAACTCTAATTCACATGGTGGTCGCAACCCAGATTGGCTAAAAAATCAAACATTTTATCCCTTAAACAATATATCATTTCCATCATGTTTTATGTATCCCCTGTGAACCTTCAGTTTGCATCAAATTCAACCCCGATAGTTCATGTATCCCCTTCAAATTGTTCTGCAAACCTTCCAATACTTCGTTTCCACTGCTGTTCAACTTCAGATCTATTTCTCGTGCTATCAATTAGTTCCAACCGACGTTGAGAGAAGGCGTCGGTTTGGTGATCGGATGACAATTTAGTTCATTGTTAGAAAGCGAAAGTAGTTGTCCAGAACCTGTTAGCGATTCAAGGGCTAGACTCAATCAAACAAACTAATGAAAGATCCAAATGACTCTTGTTTTGAATCTGTTTCTGCAATTTAGGCTTCCTGGATGGGGGCATGAAGAAGAAAGAAGATTGGAGGCCAGGAGAGTGAGCGGGAGAAAAAAAGGTAATTTTTTTTTTCTTATCTTGTTTTTTATAACTTCTTTTAATTGTGAAAGACACTTTAATCATTTAGCATGTCATTTAATAGAAAAACTAATATCTGTTAGTTTAAATAACGGATTTTGTTATAAATGTTTACATAAAGGACGTCTAACTCGTTTTTTAAGGATAAAGATGAAACCTGCAATTTTTCATAAACGTTAAGTACGTTTTCTGTAATTTTTTCTTAAATTTTATCTAACCTAATAAACTTTAACATGTGATGCCACATGTCATTTCCACAAGCATTTTAATCTTAGTTTTTTCGTTCATACTATTTATTTCATTTAAAAAGTCAAATAACTAATTTTCAAAATTTTCTTCTTCTCTCTATATTATAAATTCAAGTCATTTTTTAATTATTATCTTTTAAAACATATTTTTTCATTTAATAAAAACTAAGTATTTTGATTTAAAAAATATATTTTCACAATCAAATTTGTTTAAAACTAAGAATTTTTTCTAAAAGAACGAAACTTTTTTTTATTTTATGAAATATTATAAAATGAATCTTTTTAAAAAATAAAAGTTTAAATAAAAAATATGTTTTACAAAACAAACCCAGAGTGTTTAAACAATAAGATATTGATAAACAAAAAAAATTTCAAAGCATTAAACTTTTAAAATTAAAGTTTTAAAAATAGTAAAAATGTTTTGTCAGCAAATCAAAGTACTTTTATATTTAATGTTTTATAATTATTAACTCTTTGATAATAAATATTTAGTATTTTTCTTATTTAACCCGTGTCACACACGAGGTTATAACCTAGTGGATGAATATTTATGGCACCCTTTTTTTCTATATTATTTTCCAATCTAAAACTTTTTAATGAAATTATAATTTCGAGTCACACTTTACAAATGAAATAATATATCTTCTCTCACGCAAAATAATTAACTTGTAATTCATCTAATGCAATTAATCATTATTCATATCTCAATGTTAATATAAAAGTGAATTAAGACAAATAAACTCTTACCAATCATTCCTAACTCAACTGTTAAGGTGATCGATTTACCCATGACATATATATATATATAATATATATATATATATATATATATATATATATATATACACACACACACATATATATATACATATATATATATTACATATATACATATATATATACATATATATACATATATTTATATATATACATATATATATATATGTATCTATATATATATATAAAATATATATGTATGTGTATATATATATGAATTTTTTTTAAAATTGGTATTATAGTGGGTGATTATTGACAAGAGGGGTTAAACTCGTTCGGTTTACACTTTAGGGGAACCCGCCCATGGCAGGGGCGGGTTCTGGTGCTCGGTCAAAGGTCTCCGAAAGGGCTGTCGGGGTTGTCACATCCTTTACAGAACCCGCCCCTGCCATAGGCGGGTTCTTTGTGTGTGTACGTAGTGTGTGCAGTGTTGCATGTGAGTGTATGTGCGCATGTGAGTGGTGTGTGTGCATGTGAGTGTTGTGTGAGGAGACCGAGAGAGGGACATGTCACATCACTAGAAGAACTCGCCCTTAGCAAGGGCGGGTTCTTCTCCTCTTTTTTTTCCACCACATATTTGACCACAGGCGCTGAGAACCCGCCTATGGCAGGGGCGGGTTCTGTAAAGGATGTAACAACCCATGTTGTGTTCGGAAGAGGTGTTTGACCGAGCCACAGAACCCGCCCCTGCCATGGGCGGGTTCCCCTAAAGTGAAAAGCCTCCGAGAATAACCCCTCTTGTCAACAAATACCCCTAAAACACCTAATTTTAAAAAAATTCATATATATATATGTATAAATATATATATGTATGTATATATGGTATATATATATATATATGTATGTATATCTATATATGTATGTATATATATGTATATGTATATATATGTGTATATATATGTATGTGTATATATATGTATGTGTATATATATGTATATATATATATATATATATGTATTATATATAATATATATATATATATTATATATATATATATATATATATTATATTGGAGAGATCTCTTGTAAACCATGTTATAAATGAAAACCATGAAAATCAAGGATATCAAGGATTACATATATGTAAGTACGTGTTACCAAGTGTAAAACTAAGAGTTACGTACATGTAACTCATACAAGTTACGTATACGTAAGTCGTTTTGTCATCATCGTCGTTCCTTGTAGTCTAAATAAAAAAATATATAATGACCTCAAAAAAATAAGGTTGAATTTTACTTAAATATATTTTAAGCAACTAAAAAGTTAAATCAATTATAAGTTATGTAATTGGATAGTGGTGGTTTTCACGGTTTTCAATTATAAACATGGTTTTTATAATTGAGTTATCACTCTAAACAAAATGTTCAGAGTTTAGCCAATAGATTTTTCTAATAATTGGTATCCTTCTGCGGATTTTGGGAGTGCAGCTCTAGCTGGAAAACAAAGAGAAGGGCTTGATAAAATAACACATATCATTCGAATTAAAGTCGTAAATTTACTGTAAAAAAGAAAATAATAATAATAAATAAATAAACTCTTAAGTTTTATACTGTTAACTAGTAAATTCAAACCAGTGTTCCGGAGCGTGAAAAACATATATATTACTTCCGTTATGTTGGATGATACGAAAAGGCTCATTGATATATTTGCGGACCCTTTTTTTAATAGAAGTTAGAGAAATTGCATAAACGGTTCCTATAGTTTTATCAGTTTGTACGTTTGATACTCAAACTTTAAAAATTACAAATTTAGTTCAAACTTTTGTGTAGTCTTACAAGTTTGATCCGCAATCATTAAAATTACAAATTTAGTCCAAAGTGGTCGTATCACTTTTGGTCCTTAAATTTTAATTTAAAAGTTAGTCCAAACTTTATAAAATACATAAAAATTAAGTGAGTTTAATGTTAGAGACCAAATGTGTATTGAGTATAGAAAAGTTTGGACTAACTTCGTGTTTTTTAAATTTTAAGGACTAAACATGATGCATAAAAATTACAAATTTATTCCAAAGTTTTCACGTTTGATCAGTTTGCACGTTTGATACTCAAACTTTAAAAATTGCAAACTTAGTTCAAACTTTTGTGTAGTCTTACAAGTTTGATCCGCAATCATTAAAAATTACAAATTTAGTCCAAAGTGGTCGTATCACTTTTGGTCCTTAAAATTTTAATTTAAAAGTTAGTCCAAACTTTATAAAATAAATAAAAATTAAGTGAGTTTAATGTTAGAGACCAAATGTATTGAGTATAGAAAAGTTTGGACTAACTTCGTATTTTTTAAAATTTAAGAACTAAACATGATAATTTCACGCAAGAGAAATTATCATTGCGAGAAAATTTACACACAAGAGAAAATTTTTCATGCGTGATAATTTCACCCCCCGACCACTTTATACATTTATCATGAAAACACCACTTTGTATTTTAATTTGTTCCGCAATTTCTTAATATTTGTTTATTGTGCATGTAACCACTCTTTCATAGCGTGTTCTTAATTACAATATTATTCGAATATCATCGTAGCTGCTTTAAAATTAAACAAATAATTTACACAGAACCCGCATTACTAATGCCGGAACACCGTTTACATGGTTAACAACTTCACTTGCAGTATTAGCAACAAATTGCTAGCACTAAGAAAAAACATTACCTTTTCGATCAAGAGATCAACTGACTATGACTTATAACCAACACTCTAAAACTCGAACGTGTTCATGTATACCTTGATCACTAATCATCATGCGGGGCACGACTTCGCCCATGAAACTAGAAATCCAATTAGGCTGGTCAAACTTTTAAAAAAGGGGGGAAAAGCACGAGTGTAATTAGCTTGCAAGGAACACCATCTTGCAAAAAGCATCCTCTAAAACCATCTTGGTTACAAACTATGAACCACTTTTTAATTTCCATGATTAGATATTGATTAATCAACTACAAACACATGTTGTGCTTTGTAAGAGTTGGTTCCCTCAGCCTCCCACCTGCCATTAAGATAAATCGGGTTAGTGACTTTACATATTAATTTCATCACTAACTGCATAGAAATCAATTTAGTAATATCCAAAAATATAGCTTTATTTATTTTATTTTATTTTCAAATATTTCATTTCACACATTATTTTACTTTTATGTAACAACTTGTTATTTAATTTAAAATAAGAATCTAAATACATAGCTTGTTTGTTTTCTTTTATCAACACTTTACATGATTCCATTAACTTTTACCGAATTTGAGAAAAACCATCTGAGAAAAAACGAAACTGGTGTTCCCGTGTGAGAAAATCTTCCCAGTCCGACACTTTCCCATATCAACTACAAGTCTACAAATACTATGATAAAGCTAATAATCGTTACAACTAAAATCCAAGATTCTAACTACATTTAACATATTTAACACTCAAACATAACCATTTGGATTTATTTAGGCAAAATAAATGTTTAACTAATTAATATAAAAAATCTCATTTTTACTAATTATTTTCATTTCTTATTTGCTTGTGCCGTGTAAAAAATTACTTTGTTTTTTGTGTTTCTTATTTCTTCAAGTTTCTTATATAATTTTAGTTCTTTTAAAATTAAGAGTGTAAAAATTTCTTTTGTGGGGGTAGAAAGGTAAAGTGAAATAAAGGGAATTTCTTGCCTTCTTGGGTACCCTAGGTACAAGAACTTTACAGTTAAAAGTGAAAAGAACGAAATTCGAGAAAGAACTCGAAGGTAGAACATAAATTGAGTCTTCAACGAAAATAAAAATATCATAACCCCACTTCACGATTATGGATAATTTAATTGCTAGTTGTATTATTTAGTGGCTGTAAAATCTTGTTTACATGAGATAAATTTTTTTTATTGAATTTGGTAAATAAAACTTTAATAATTTAACTATTAAATATTTGAATCAGCGACACTTCTAACTTAAAACATCTTTACTCATATTGATAAAGATTAAGTGAATTTACATTAGAGTATTCCATAACATGTACTGAGCATTCGAAATTCATTTCTTATCATTATCCTTATAATTATATTAAAAATTATTATTATTTTTTATTTTTTTCAATTAAATAAATTTTAATATCTTTATCTTTATTTTTTCCTCTAATTCACTCACAACCATTTTTAAAAATATTAAAAATTTATAAGAGTTGAACAATGTATTACAAATATATAGATTAACAATAACATTTTATTTCCCCTTCACTCAAACCATTCAAAGCCATTCGTAATAAACCTTTTCATATTTTTTAAAGTGTTTATGGGTAGAGAAGAGAAAAATATAACTAAAGCCATATTATTAACCACTTGACTCGTTCTAATGGTGTAATTTTAACTTCCCCAACATTTAGCATTTTGGTTTCTTGTATTTTATTTCTATCTCGTTGGCTAGTCCTAGTTTATTTTCAGTAAATCGTCACAGTTTCAAAATAAAAAAATAATAAAAACAAATCATTTTCTTCTTTTTTTACGGCAAATTTTATTATAACGAATGATTTTCTTGATTACTTTATGTTGGCAATGGAGCAATATTGATAGATATTGTAGGTTTGACAATAACGAGGCAGGTGACAACGTTGGTGGGCCGGGGCAGTGGTCACAAAACCTCGCTGCCTAAGTAATCGCCTTTTTCGTTTTCCCTTCAACTCTACTCAACGCCTACAATTTCATTTTTAAACCCACCAAATGGCGGCTACTTTTGCTACCATATCAAACAATATACCCAACACATGATCACTAAAAACTAATTATATTAAAGGATGGTTATTCTACAAAATGTATTTTTGCTATAAAGTATGAGAAGATATAATGAGGCTAAAAAATCATAAAAAAATTATATTCATAATCTAAATCGAATTTCAAAAAAGTAAATAGGAGTCTCTGTTCCTCTCATCGTCATCTTTCAGAAAAAAATAAAACAAAAAAAAAAAAAAAATCTATTGTGTCTTTATGAAACAATGACGTCATTGTGTCTTTCATAATGACACAATGATGTCATTGTGTCTTTCATAAGTGACACAATAAAAAGACGTTAAGTTTTTTTATTTATTTTTCGTTTATTTTTTTTCTTAGTGAGGACGGCTAGGAGAATAAAAGCTCGAAATTACTTTTTTGAAATTCGATTTAGATTGCGAGATATAATTTTTTATGACTTTTTTTGACTTATTGTGTCTACTCATACTTTGTAGCAAAAATACACTTTGTATTTGAACTCTTTTTTACTTCTTATAATACCAAATTAAAGAAATTAATTATGTAGTTATATCATCATTTAAGTATCATACATAAATTATCTGCATTCTTCTAACATATTTTTTTTTATTTTAACAATATCTTATAAGATTATCACTATACACGCTCTACTTAAAATGAATTTTGCGAACAGGTATTTGTATATAAATAAGCAACGCCAACGGAGTCTCGAGATTTTTAGAATTTTTGAAATGAAAAAATTAGATTGTGTTATCTAAAGACAAACATCTACAACAAACGTAAAGAAATCATGTTGGCTTATATGAGTCTAAGGTAAACATTAATCTATTATCACATGACTATGATCTTATCCAATCCAATTCCGCCATCAGATCATCAATAATTGTTCAAACAAATAATTAAAATCAGTTCACCAAAAGCAAATTAGCTGACAAAGATTATGCTACTAAATATGTTATTACTATTTTTATTATATATCAGTTTATAAAGACTGATTTTCATAATTTTTCAAAACAAGTGCAAATATTATAATCCCTACACTTTACTTTGGAGTCTTTCCATATAAAACTTAAAATAATGAAACCACCACCTAGTCACGTTAACTTAACATCAAAGGACAACCCACCCTTTAAATACCCACAGCACCCTTCATGTTAACTCATCAACAATTTCAAGAACCATCAAGAAATCTTATACTTTCACTAAAAATAAAGAAACCTTCATACTTTATACAATGGAACAAAACCCACCAGTTTTAGCCAAAAAAGTTTGGAACTTGATGCGTGTGGTCTACTCCAGCTACGTAAAAACATATCCAAGAGAAAATATTGCTAGACCTCAACATGATGATTAACGTGGCAAGATCGCCGGTAAGGCGTTGCAAGATCGTATGTTCAACCACCACCACCACCACAACGCCGCCACGTTCTCCGCCAACCGCCTGTCACACACCAATAGTCTTGTCGCTAGTAACAGACCGGAGGATGATGTTGACATGATGGATGTCAATGCGGCGATGCTAAAGGCTATAGAGATGATTCATAGCGAGTCAGCATCGCCAGCGTTGCCTGGGTTTGGAGGAGTCCCAAGGTCAGGCAACTGAGAGTCACTGACTCTCCGTTTCCGTTGAGTAGCTTACATGAGGATGATAAGGTGGATGAGGAAGCAGAGCGGTTTATAAGCCGGTTTTACGACGACTTGCGACGACAGAAATACTAACGTGGCGTTTGGTTCATCTTGAATTATGCAGGAGGCAGCAATGGGGAGTTTTATTAGGTCGATCTTATAGTTTGTTGTTACAACTTGCAAGTGAATTTTAGATCAGCTTGTAATAGTTATGTTTAAGAGATATTGTGGGAGTGTACATTTGATCAGTCTTGTATTTATGACACAAATAAAAAATAAAGTTGGTTGAATTTGGGGTTGGGTTAAGTGTTAAAGCAATTTTGAGTTATATTATTGATTTGGTTTAAGCCCTATCTATCATGAGTTGGTTGAATTAGTTAGTTGTAATATAGAATTAAAATAATTAAATAAGTACGTGAATTGTCAAATACTATCTCGATCGCCATTTGATATTCTTTGTTTTCAATTTCACTCTAATGGCTGGTGACTGCCCACAACATCAATGGTATAAATTTAACTTTATACAAATGTAAAATTATGTTGTATAAAAAAGTAGAATAAAGATTGTTAGTTAAAAAAATATATATATCAAATATAGTTTGCTGAATATCTACGGGAATGGAACTAAGCTTTATTTGTTTAACCACGTTCACTAGAAGTTTCTTTGACTTGGTATAACTTTGGGAAAATATTTTCTTATTCTATTGACATTTACTCATCTAATTATGAACTTTTATAAAATAGCGATACATAATAATTTTATAACTTCAGGTTACTTATGTTTATTGTTTTTTAAACTTGTAAAATTACATATTTACTTAAAAAATAAATTATTAATGCATAAAATACAATAGTTTCAAAACATGATTTAAAAAAATATATAATTTTACAACATTAGAGGAGAATATATGAAATTGTCGCAAAAATTAATCATCCATTTAGTTAGTTTTGTGTTGGAACATCTACGATACGTTAAAGAAAATATTGTGAAAGCACTATCATTGGTAATATATTGATATCACGTCATCTATGGTTACTTGCCATCACAGCCACGCACTATGACTACCCCCACCACCACCTCGCCAACATCACCACCATGATCCCTACCACCCGTGGCTATTGAAGAAAATAGAGAGAAACGTAGAGTGAATTCTTTGCGTAAGATTTCTGTATTATTTTATTACTCAACAAATACAGAAAGAGGCTTTATATAATAGCCTCAAGAAGCTTCTAGAAAGGAAATCTATAACTAGAATATAACCACCTCAACTAACTCAACAACTAACATAACCTCCTCAACTATCTAAACAAACTCTCTAATATGCCCCCTCAAGCTAAGCGGGAAGACGTCACGCGAAGCTTGGACCGGAGAACATCAAAACGAGAGGAGGAAAGACCTTTAGTCAACAAATCAACAATCTGAGAAGCAGTCGAAACATATCGAACACAAAGAGATTGAGATAAAACCATATCCCGAATAAAATGTAAGTCTATCTCAATATGCTTCGTACGCTGATGAAAGACAGGATTACTGCAAGATAGGTAGCACCAATATTGTCACACCAAAGTGTAGGAGGACAAGATGGAGAAATATGTAGCTCCCGTAATAAAGACGTGAGCCATCTAATCTCAGCAGCAGCATGAGCAAGAGCACGATATTCCGCCTCAATACTGGAACGAGCAACAATGTGTGCTTTTTAGAACTCCAACTAATAAGATTGGGCCCAAGAAACATACAATAGCCAGTAGTCGAACGACGGTCATCAGGACAACCAGCCCAGTCAGCGTCAGAATAACCATGGAGATCAAAACTAGAAGAACGTCATATAGTCAAACATGAGTCATAGTACCCCGAAGATAGCGTAAAATACGCTTCACAGCAAGCCAGTGACGATCAGTAAGAGTCTGTAAAAACTGAGATACCTTACTAACTGAATATGCAATCTCAGGGCGAGTCAAGACCAAATACTGCAAAGCACCCACAGTACTACGATATAACGTAGTATCATCCAAGGGAACACCAGAAAACCGGGATAGCTGTCGACCAGATACAACTGGAGTAGACAACGGTTTACAGTGTGCCAAGCCTGTACGCTGTAACAGACCAAGCAAATAGCGTTGCTGTGAAAGATAAAGACAATCATCAGAAAAAATGGCCTGAATACCCAAGAAATAAGAAAGATCCCCCAAATCTTTCAGGGCAAACTGAGAGTGCAACTGAGTAATCAAAGATGTAACAAACTCTGATGAACTCCCAGTGATAATAATATCATCAACATAGACCAGAACATAACAACTAATATCACCTCTCTGATAAACAAATAATGAAGTATCAGAAACACACTGAGAGAATCCACATGTCAGGAGGGTTGAAGAGAGCTTGGAAAACCAAGCTCGAGGGCCTGCTTAAGACCATAAGAGCCTTCCGAAAAAGACAAACATGATGAGGTCTAGCAGAGTCAACAAAGCCAGGTGGCTGAGACATATAAACAGTCTCAGATAAGTCACCATGGAGAAAGGCATTGTTGACATCAACCTGTCGAATAACCCAACCACGAGAGAAGGCAACAGACAGAACTAGACGAATAGTAGTAGGTTTGACCACAGGACTGAACGTCTCAGTGTAATCAATCCCTTCAGTCTGAAGAAAGCCCTTAGCAACAAGCCGGGCTTGTAACGACTGATAGAACCATCAGGATTATGCTTGATCCGGTAAACCCACTTACAACCAACAACATTGGCAGTAGCAGGCAAGGGAACAAGATCCCAAGTATGGTTAGAATGCAAAGCATCAACCTCAGCACGCATAGCATCCCACCATACAGAATAACGCTGAGCCTGAGAGAAAGAACCAGGCTCAGTAGTAGGAGATTTGGTAACATGAAAAAGAACATGATCAGGAAACTGTTTAGGCTGGCGAGTATGATCACGAGAACGAGTGACCATAGAATGAGAAGGAGGGGGAGGGGGAGGAGAAGCAGGAGGGGTAGGTAAAGAAGATGAGGAAGGAGTAGGAGATGGAGAGAATGAGGAAGAGGAATCAGGAGAGAAAGTATGAGCAGGAGAATAAGGATAAGGAAGAATAAAGTCAACAATAGAAGCAGAATCAGAAGAATCAGTTGAGGAGAAAGAACCTGGAATCTCAAAGACTGATTCATGAAAAACAACATGTCGAGAAGTGATAGTACGAGATGTGCACGGATCATAACAAAGATAGCCATGATGACTGGAAGCATAGCCAAGAAAAATACATGGAGTAGATTTAGGTGAAAGTTTATCCGAACGAGTGTTACCAAGAAACGGATAACACAAACACCCAAATGTACGAAGAAGTGAGTAGTCAGGTCGTGTACCAAAAAGAACCTCGTACGGTGAAGAATGATAGATAATCGGTGTAGGAAGCCGATTAATAAGATATGCGGCCGTAGCATAAGCATCATACCAAAATTTCTTTGGTAGATGTGCATGAAACAATAAAGCACGAGCCACCTCAGAAAGATGACGATTCTTGCGCTCAGCCACCCCGTTTTGTTGGGGTGTATAAGGACAAGAAATCCGATAAGTGATGCCAGAACCAGAAAGATACTAAGCCATAGCACCACGAGTCAACTCAGGAGCACCATCACACTGGAGGTGTTTGATGGTACATGAAAACATATTTTCAACCAAAGGTCGAAAATGACGAAAGCAATCAACAGCCTGAGAACGAGCAATCAACGGATACATCCATGTAAAACGACTAAAATCATCAATAAAAGTGATAAAATAGAGATAACCAGATCGAGACATAACATGAGAAGGACCCCATATATCGCAATGAATAATATGTAAAGGAACAGTAGAGTGGGAAACAATAGAGGTAAATGGTAAACGACTAGATTTAGAGATACAACATGAATTACAAGGTTTATGTAATGAGTTATTAGACAATGGTAAAACAGAAATTCTAGACAACACATGATCAGACGGATGCCCCAGCCTTGAATGCCAAAGTTCCCGAGACGTGGAGAACGTAGCAGAAAGCGAGTAGAGCTGATGAGAACTAGCTCGCATGTGGTGGAAGAGCTCCCCTGTGTGAGTCTGTATAGACAAACCAAACATGAGAGCAATACAGACATAGGATGATCAATCACAAGTTGTGTGATTGATAAAAGATTTTTGGCAAGACCGGGAACGATAAGAACATGACGAAGAACCAAAACACAATTAGATAATCGAAGATAAGAAAAACCAATATGAGAGATAGGAAGTGATGTACCATTACCAATAATAACACGCTCAGAACCAGTGTATGGAACAGTACCAAACACAATAGAAGGGTCAGATGTCATATAAGCGGTTGCTCCAGAATCAGGAATCCAAGACTCAACCTCCTGACACGAGCGAGAAATATCAGCATGAAAACCATAGTGGGGAGAACCTGCCCAAGACTGAAAGTGCTCAGGCCCAAATCCAGAAGAAACTGGCCCAACAGATGGACCAGCAGCAGCATGTACAGGCCCAGCAGAAACAGGGCCAGAAAAGGATCCACCAAACTCAACACCTTGGGGATTAGTCGAAGTGGGCTGTTTGTTAAGTCCAATAGTGCCAGACCCAAGAGCAGGCCCAGATATAGAGGAAAAGGGGGGCCCGACCCCTAAAATGCCAAGTCCATGCCCTAAAGAGGCATTCATCGCAGCATCAGAACCATATACAGAGGCGACATTTGCTGTGAAGCTGCCACGACCACCACCAAAACGCCAATTTGAACCACCGCTGCTATTACCAAAACGACCGCCGGTACCACGGGAACGATTGCCTCGCCAAGTCGAACCTCTGCCACCACCACCGCGATGCACTTGCGAGCTATCATGAGGAGTGTACCGAAAATAACAAGTCGAAGCCTTATGGCCAGGCTTGGCACAGATCTGACATGAAATATCCTTTGCGGAAGCGATGTGTGGTGGTGTTGTAGTTGACACAGTCATGGCGGCGAGTAGAGGAGGTGTTACAGCTTGTCGTTGTTTCAAACGTGCTTCATAAGTAAGAAGTTTGGAACGCAACTGAGAATATGTAAAGGACTTGTCCTGATTCTCGATATTCATGACAAAATGCTCATAATCGGTGCTTAATCCTTGAAGAATCTGCAAGACAAGTACCTCATCTGAGATAGGATCACCGATTGCATTAAGTGAGTCAACGATCTCTTTAGCTTCATTGAGAAAATCAACAATTGACTTTGTATTCTGCTTGAGAAGATGAAATTGTGTTCGTAACTGAGATTGTTTGGCAAAAACAATCTGAACAAAAGAGTCTTCAACTGATTTCCACAAGGAAGCAGCCGATGTGGAGTTTCGAGCAAGATGCATGATCGATGGTGAAAGAGATGCAGTTATTAGGGCTTGAACATAGCCATCACTCTTCCCCCAAGCTTCTCTTTCAGTTGAATCAATTGCTGGAACATGTAAATCCGATTTCAAGAACTTTAATAAGCCTAAAGTCTTCAAAATCGTTACAATTTGATGCTTCCAATTCAAGTAGTTGCTATCATCAAGTTTGATAGATAGAAAATTGGCTATGTTTGGTAGTGTATTGATTGTGTTTGATGCTGTGGTATTTACTGTTGCAGAAGAAGAAGAAGTTGTAGATGTTGTCATGTTTGATGATGAATTGATTGGAAGATGATTGAAGCTTCAAGGCAGATTACCAGATTATCACCGGAATCGCAGAGCAGAAGTGCTCTGATACCATGAAGAAAATAGAGAGAAATGTAGAGTGAATTCTTTGCGTAAGATTTCTGTATTATTTTTATTACTCAACAAATACAGAAAAAGGCTTTATATAATAGCCTCAAGAAGCTTCTAGAAAGAAAATCTATAACTAGAATATAACCACCTCAACTAACTCAACAACTAACACAACCTCCTCAACTATCTAAACAAACTCTCTAATAGCTATATCCGCTCACACCACCACTGACCCGCTCTCCACCACGACTACCCCAGGCCGTATACTATCATATTTCAGAATTTTAACAAATTTACAAATCAAATGGCACTAGTTTGTCAAACTAATATGCATTATACATTTTGAGTACTAGTTTTTTAATTTTTAAATGCATGCAAATCCAGTTCATTCGGATTTCAATTAATTCTTCTCAACAAAATTTAAAAATCTCAACGAAACGTTATAATCCCAAGAGGGAGAATGGAAGGTCTTTCAAGTTGAGGAGTACTATATGTGATTTATTGTTGGGGATAAAGATTACAACTAATTGTTTTGTTCATTTGTTGTAGAATTTATTTTGTACAAGAAGGAAATTATATTTTATGAAGCGTAAGATTGTAGGGAAAAAATGTTTTTACGTATCTTTAGACTAGTTTTGGTCGCTAATTTATGATTTTGTATTTCGTTAATTTAGGTTGTGTTGTAAGATGCAATCTTTGCCATAGTGCATAGTTGTGGATTTTGTTAATTAATTAGTACTTAGTTTCAAATCCACGTAAGAAAACACCACAAGATTGTGTTTCACAAAGTGATTTTCATCTCTTGAATAGAGATTTGTGGTGCTTCTTTAGTCTTTACCAAATGACAAGAGTACACATGTATGTAGCACTCAATTGGGATTTCAACTTCTTGATCTTAGTGTTGATATATATTTCTTAATTCTTTTAGCATTTGTTCCAATGAAATATAATAAACTCTTAAACTTATAATGTCTAGTTTAATAAAATACCATCATGAAGATTATAGAGTTTACGTATGGCTATTAAAATATATTTTAAATAGGTAGAAGTTAGGAAATAATAAAACTAAACAAGGGTTCAAATACTGTTAGGTGGGTTAGAAATAAGGGTAGATCAGGAGCCTTTAAAAAAATTAACATAAATAAATGTATAAAAAGACCCTAATATTTAATAATTAACTTGATTTAGAGCAAATAATGATATAAAAAATAATGGCTTGAAGTGTGAAGATTATAACTATGAAGTCCAATACAACTTTCATGAAAAAAATGTGAAGATTGAGTAATTTTAAGGGTAGCCTTTTTAAGTAGTTTCTATATGTTTTTAATATAAAAATGTGTTTATTTTTTATAAATAGTACTAGTGCATGCATGAATATGATAAAAGAAACAAAGTTATGTAAAATTAAATGATTTATTGTAGTGTATATCAGTTTCTTGACCTTTAATATATAATATCCGTTTTAATAATCTTTAATTAGCTTCATCATTGTCATTAACCTTCTGGAAAAAGTCACTTCACTTAAGAATGCAAGACCTAGCAATACTAACATCAAACTTAAGTATCAAATTTTCTTATGTAAAGATAAAGATATGAATTAATCACATATGAATTAATCACATATTCCTTTTACAATAAGAGATTATACTTATTGTTAGTTCGCTGTAAAATATTTTTCAATTAATTTTAGGTAAATGCACTACAGTACAGAGTACAGTGTATGAATTTTCGTATTTTACAAATACAAAAACCTATATAAATGTAACAACCTTTCATTCATATATGCATATACTAACTTTAAAAACTGGTCACCGATTTTTGTATCTTTTACTTTGAATTATCAAAAAAGTAGTTTATTATTATTATTATTATTATTATTATTATTATTATTATTATTATTACTACTACTATTATTACTATTATTATTTATATTATTATTATTATTATTATTAATATAAACTAGTTAATAATAATATTTTTTTGTATTTTTTGATTTAAAATAAAAATCTAAACATGTATAATTACAATTTGTTATAACAGTAATGAATTTTGTTTAACTTAGTAGTTTTACATACATATAAAACATTCCGGTCTTAAATAAGTCCATTTAATAAAACAATCTAAGCTTAAATTTATTATGTTTGAAATAATAATTTTAGTATGTTACACAAAATTTAAAAGATATGTCAAGTTTTATATATTTTGATAGACTTAATCTATTAATTATATAAAAAAACCGTGATGTATGCATTTATGTTTGAATTAAAACACTGGTCAATTTCATGATTAATTCAGAAAACACATCGATATGAAATTGATAGTTTGATCCCACTATAGATTTCCTTTCTACTCATGGATGATTTTGGTTTAGTTGTCTACGTTGATCGATCATGTCGATGTCGTATCTACTAGGTGCGATCTTTGCTAAATGTACAACTTTTAAGGAAAAGAAGTACTCGATCTCCGCCTCATATTTCTCTTTTAATAACATCATGGTTTTATATTTCAGAATTTTCTCATTCCAATTTTTTTCCCTTTATTTCTTATGCTATCACTTGCTTCTAATAACAACGTTACAAAAGTAGATAATTGAACTTCTAAATATAATCAAATGCTATAATTTTTAGACAAGGGATTTGTAAATAATTTATAACGCTACTACAAAGTAAACAATTAGAACATTTCAAATATCGCCTATGGTCTGATGTGAAAGAAAGAAAAACGAATGTAAGTATGTAAAAGAAAGAGGAATCCGTTTACAAGGATATGTGAGGAATATGTGAGAGCAGAGAAGATGGAAGGAGAGGGGGAGGGACGCCCATGTAATGCTTCCAGGCAAGCCGACGTAAGGAGGCGTGTGCCGCCCATCGATCAATAACCATAAAGATGGTCTTAATTAATATCAAAGCATATACCCAATAAGGACATTTCTTATCATCTAAAAGCGAAAATCACCTCAATGGTTGTTTTGAGTGATATTTTTAGCATTTTGATGCAAGTTTACACTTTTATCACTTTTAACTTCACGAAAATTTACCCATCAAACAATTAAAATGTGACGCAACTCTTATTCTATGTAACATTGTCTCGGTCTTTTTGAAAGTCTAAAACGAAATGAAATACATGTATTTTCAAATTTTACCGTTATAAATTCTAATTTTTATATGACTTAAGATCGACAACAATAAACCAAAATGTTTATAACCTAGGAGGTTAAAAATCAAGTATTCTAAACCCTAATCAAGTTTCCTCTTATATGTACAAAGAAAACTTTACTCATGAGTAAACAAAATTTTCAAGTGTACCATTAAAATTATTTAAAGTTTTTTTAGTTCTTTAAAGTCTCTTACTTTACTTTCATTAAATGTTTTGATTATATATATATATATATATATATATATATATATATATATATATATATATATATATATATATATATATATATATATATATATATATATATATATGTATGTATGTATGTATGTATGTATGTATGTATGTATATATATATATGTATGTATGTATGTATGTATGTATGTATGTATGTATGTATGTATGTATGTATGTATGTATGTATGTATGTATGTATGTATATGTATTTATTAAGGAGTCGAAGTCTTCTATGTAGGTTATGGTCTTGGAGGTGGCATATTAGTCCCCGACAACAATTAATCCTCTTTTACGAGCAGAATTCCTCTGTATTAATCAGAAGGTTTTTGTAGTCTTCGAATAAAAGAGCAAAGTAAAGTCATGCAAACCAAGCAACAGTAGCGCATTCGGTCTCCTTCTATAAATAGTAAGTTGTTCAAAGAGCAGATTTACAAGCATCAACATACAATGCAATGCTTTACTTCCTGTAGCGGAACTTCCTTTAAGCGAAGCCAGCAAAAGTGTTATCCAAGCCTATGAATCCAGTACGACAAGACCAACTACAAAGCAAATGAAACTGGGATGTCCTAAGCTATTAGGTCTTCCTAAAAGGAAAGTTCTCCTATGTCTTTCTCTCAATGCCATGGCATACAATGTCATGTCTTGGAGCATTCCATGTGTCGACTTATATAAAGCAGATGAAAAAGTCAAATCCAAAGCTTTATAATATCTCTGGGTCACCAATTTACTCCCATGCTCCTTTATTTTTTTTTATTTCTTACTCTATTTTTCGACTCATGGAACTACTTGACCAGTAGAACTATGGAACTTGATTACTCCTTTTTCATTAAGCCCGTCTTTATTTCTTATTCGTTTTTTGGTTAGGTAGCGGAGCTACCTCATTGCGGGAACACTGGGAAGTCTTCATTAAATCTCTTTTAGTATCCGCTTTGGCGCTTTCCTTTAATTGTGTTTTTAAATTAAATAAGTCAAATGAAATATAAATGAAATTTGGTTATTATTAGTAAATTTTTTTTCTTGATTTAACTCGAAATAGAAGGGAACAAAGTATAAAATGCTAAATAATTACTTAGTTTCAGGATCATTTAATTTAAATCAAACTAAATAAAATGAAAATCACTAAAAGGTAACTAATGTTCATATAATTTTCATTTAACTCGCTTGTTCTAATTCTGTAAATATTTTAAAAAAATAATACAAAATTGAAACATATAATAAAAAGTCAAGTGACTTGAAGCAAAAAGAAAAAGAAAAATTAAGTGATTTTAGAATAAGTGAGTTAAATGTGAGTAAAAATAGTTAGACATAAATTAAATTTCAATTTCAATTTGAAAATAGGGTACGTCTTACATGTCCTATTTGTCACCGTTTATACTTTTTAAGAAACCTTCATTGTGTTACAATTATTTGTTTTTAATATTTAAGAAAAGATATTTTTGATACGTATTTCACCAACATTGTCTGTTAAAAATAATATAAAACTACAAATATCATATGAATGAATGGTTTCATTCAATCAAACTCTATTTCTAAATAATAAATCGTCATTTTCAGCTAACTTCAAATCAGTGGAATGAAAAAGAAAAATAGAAAATAAAAGTAGAATATGTCACTTTAACTTAACCTTAAAGCACCCCACCCCCACCCCACCCCAACAATTTTCTCCCTTTAAATACCACTACCCTTCCTCCACCACCCCAACATCAAAATTCAAAAACCACCATTTTTACTCCACTCTGCAACTCTAATTCCAACAGCAAACAACAATGGAACAAAATCTACCCATAGTTGCAAAGAAAGTACGGAGCTTGTTACATACAATACTCTTCATCATCAAGAAAAACATCAACAAGCGTAAACTACTACTCGATCTCAACATGATGATGAAACGCGGAAAGATCGCCGGAAAAGCCCTTCAAAACCTAATGCACCACCACCGCCCACCTCCACCGCCACCGGAACACTACGAATTCAGCTGCAGCAACACCCCCGTTTACCCACTATCCTTCTTCACCACCCACAAGAAACTAAAACACCATAACCACAAAACAAACTCACAAAAGAAATTAAAACACACCACCATTAACGACGATCATGATCAGATATTCGTTGAACCCGCGGTGATCAAGGCTCTCGAGATGTTGACCAGCGCCGCCGCGTCTCCCGCGGTTGGAAAAACTCCGGCGGTTAGGCCGTTGAGGATAACGGACTCGCCGTTTCCGTTAAGTAACGGGGAGGATGATAGCTATGTGGATGAGGCTGCTGAGAAGTTTATTATGAAGTTTTATAACGAGTTGAGACGGGAAGGTTAAGTTCTGGGGGTGAAGTGTAAATCTTGAAATTATCAGGGGGTTGTTATGCACATATATATCTTGTGCTGTGTATTTGGGTTTGTGGTTGCAGCCAGTGTATTTGTTTCTAAGCTTCTCTGATAATTGTATGCACTATGTATGTTTTAGTTGTTATCTTTTTATTACAGAAATATATGAATAATAATTGTTCTACTTTATTTTTTTTTTTAACGACAAATATATGACTCTGTTTTAAAGAATAGTTGTTATCTTAATCGGCCCACCTATTCATTTCCCATCCGAAACCGCAACTCTAAAATTTTGCTCAGAGTGAAACTTGAACCCATGACCTCTGAATTTTTAGATGTCATGAGTATCTCACCTTAATCAGCTACGCTAACGATCATTGTTATGTTTTTTAACATTTACATATGAACAATTCTCCTATGATTGATATCTTCATGTTGTACATGTACGTGCAAGTACAAACAAATGATACCAAATTCCTACTGGCTTTTCATAGATTGGGTATATATAGAATCAAATCTGCATCAGAATCTATATTTGGGTTTTGGATCTAGTTTAATTTAAATGCAATTTAAGGTTTTTAAGTTTAATTATATTCGAATATATCATCTAATTTAATATGTTTATCTTTTTCTCGCGTGTGTGATATGATTATAATCTAGTACTCTGTAATATGATACATGATATTAAGTTGTATTATATGATTTTAAAACGTGTGTGAGACGTTCAAGCTAGACAATATATCTTTAACTGATTTGGGTATTATTCAATCAAATTTTAGTGCCCATCAAGAGATGTGACAAATTTTTTTGTCTTTAAGTATACTTTCGACACCACAATAAAAGGTGTAAAAGTTAATCTAAAAATTGTGATGATAAATCGTCCACGTCTATGTTTAGTAGGTTTTATTAATGGAGTAACTTGATATTTTTATTAAAGATGTTTTTTTTGTGATATTTAATCAATCAAAAGTAAAAGAAATAGGTTCAAATACAAAGTGTATTTTTGTTACAAAGTGTGAGAAAACACAATAAATCAAAAAAAGTCACAAAAAATTATATCTCACAATCTAAATCGAATTTTAAAAAAGTAATTCCGAGCTTTTGTTCTCCTAGCCGTACTCACTAAGAAAAAAATAAACGAAAAATAAAAAAATTAACGTTTTTTATTGTGTCATTTATGAAAGACACAATGACATCATTGTGTCATAAAAGACACAATGAATTTTTTTTTAATTTTTTTCTAAAAAATGATGACGAGAGGAACAAAGACTTTCAAGTATTTTTTTGAAATTCAATTTAGATTGTGAGATATAATTTTTTTTAATTTTTTTATTCTTATTATGTATTATCACACTTTGTAACAAAAATAGATTTTTTAGAAATAACTCATCTAAAGTAAAATGTGATTTGATAGAGAAAAGGTAAAATAATGTCAACTTTCTTTAAGGAAACCGAGTTTTCTATAAGTTGCTATGTTTTGGGAGCTACAACCCCCGTATGCGGTTATTGGTTTGATTTTGTGGCGGCGCTTTGGAGATAAAATTGATTGGGTAAAAATATAAGGTTTCTCGTCAATATTGGATTTCGCATTATAAGTTTTCTCTAGTTTGGTTTAATATCACTTTTGACCCCTATAGTTTTAGACTGTTGGTTCATTTCGATTTGAACCTTCTATGTACATTCAACATTTTACACCGGAATCCCTTGTTAACATCAAACCACTGCTAGAACCGGTCTATTTCGTTTTGGGTAAGTTTTATATCCTGTTGAAACCAATACTTGTTCGGCCCGAGATGATCGTGCGAAGAAAACCTATTCTACCCTAGGAAAAATAATTTCTAAAAGTAATAGCAACAAGGTTCAATCGACTCTCAAATAGAATGGAAGTTATAATGAAAGTTTATATTATAATTTTATTAAGGATTATCTGCTATTTATTTCTGTCTGATTTTGAATTTTTTATGGTTTGATAAATAATTCGATAAGCAAATTATCTTTTCCAATGCAGTCGAAAGGCATAGTCGATAGACAACAGATGAATATTACTTTACTAACCCTTTTTAGTATCAAGGGATGGGGGATGCTAAGTTAGCCAAAAGATGGTAATCAGTTCAAAAAAGTAAGTTCCAGTGTGTTTTCTTTAAAGTAAGTAGGGATGGACCAGCCGGCTTGAGTCAATGCTCGAGTACCAGACGTTATGAGTTATGATGGTGAAGTAACCCATGCCATCCTAAAAAAAAATAGTCGTGCAGTATGGGAAATAAAAGCAAAAAGTTTTGGTAGCGTGTTAGGCCAAAGTTTAAAAATTGAAGGACACTTGTTGGCATTAAGGATTGCCACCATATTATTTCTACAAGAGTAAGGGGTATGATTGGTTCAACAATTATTGGAGTTTAAAAGTACTTCCATTTACATTTTGGTATCACAGTTACAATTCCACTTTAACACATCTTATAAAACTTTAATCATATGATCGACGCAGGCTTTTATAGATAGATGAGTGGTGATTCATCTAGTTTCAAAAGTACTTTAAAGATTAATATAAAATACAATATTCATATACCACAAGAGATACTAAATGATAATTATCCTAATGGTATTAAAGTGTTAATGGTGTATCTTTCAAATGGTGAGGGTTCAAGCCTGTTGTAAACATATGGTTCAAGCACAACTTACAATAGATTGAAGTAAATCAGATATAGTGTAGGATTAAGAGTAAGTAAAATGTATGCGAACTGTCGTTCAGATGAAAATTATCAGATGAAAAATATAGTTAGAAGAAAAAATGTATCATTTATTCTGCCAGTTTATATACCAAGTTACCAACCGCCCCGTAATTCTTGCGAAAACATGTTGATAGATTTTTTATTCTCTTCTTGCCTTAATTAACCTATATGATCAATAAACATTTTGTTGATAAGTACATAAAAAAATCTTAAACGGGCCTGCAAGCGAAAAGTATATACTATAGAAGTATAGAGTTCCTTTAAGGAGGGACCATAAAACCTTAGATTTTTAGGCATTCTTGGTAAATGTGGGACCGTAGGGTATCATCTAGAAGTAACAAAGGCAGAAAAAAGTTATAAACCAATACATAAATATGTAACTTGATAAAAACTTTGATTTTAAAATAATAATTTTTATTTTTATTTTATATTTAAAGTAATCCAATAACCATATTATATACAACATTGAGGTTTTTATTAGAGTTCCAATTTACGAACATGAGACGTGGGAGAATGTGCCCAAATGAATAGCTATAAAGTAGAAATAATAGAGATGTTTCTTTTTAATAAAGTTTGGTTTCTTTTATACATAGCTCCCCCTCCTATTAACATATCCAAGTGGTCACACATATACATTATAATATGTTGTTTTTCATTCACACTCAATCATGGCATACCATGTATATGACATACCATGTAATGTATAGTATGTGCTACAATGTTTGTAATTACATTTCCATAAATGGCATACGTGATGCATAAAGAAAATATCTAAAGAGAGGTGAAAAACAACCTATGTGGTGAGTGCGGGTGTGGGCTAAAGCCCAGGCCCATACAAAGGAAAAAGGCCTATACGATGACAGCGATGGACTGGGGGTGGGTAGATGTGTAATAAAGCATTTAGTGGTCTGCTATATTATTGGACAGTAATTAATGTTGGACTCTTGTGCGCATCCGTTTGGGCCTACCTGTGTTCTAATTTCTAACGTAAATTAAAAAAAATCAATTGTATATATACCTTGTAAATATCCCTTAATGCATATATACTCACGAAAAAACTTTAATTACATATATATTCAATTTATTATTATGACAGTATTACCCTTCCCCTTAAATGCATATATCCAAAACAAAAATTAATAAACACTTACAGATGGATATATATGCCTTTAAGAGTTTTAGAGAAGAAAATATGCTTTTAATCCATTTGTCAATTATGATGTCAGTAAGGGAAAATTTACCATTATAAAGTTTTAGTAAGAACAAAAGCAAATTAATCATTACATAAACTACTTTTAATGGAAATAGATAAATTTGTTAATTATAAGGTTTTGTAAGGGGATATATGCATTAAGTTTTTTTGCTTGGATATATATGCTATTAAAGAGTTTTAGACGGGGAAATATGCTTTTAACCCATAAAAAAAGGTTAGATTTTAATATTCTAAATTATAACGGTTAACTATTGGCCGGTTTTAGTTTTAACTAATAATTTGATAAATCTTAATTTTAATTTTTGATTTTCTTATCAATAACAGTCCTAGACTAATTGTTAATAAACTCCATTAGTTTTTTATGACGTGACACGTGACTTTGCTTGTGACATGACATATGACATGACGTATTACATAATTAATATAAAAAATATAAACATATCACTCATATTTTGCGTCTCTTTGTCTCCAAGCTATTCAACCGGCGACAAAAAACGTTACGTTAAATAACTTTAGAAAATTATCTTTTACAAAAACAAAATTGAGTAATATATTTATATTTTTAGTTATGACAATGTTATTTGTTACGTGTGTCACGTGATACTTCATAAAAACTAATGGAGCTAACGGACAGTTAGACTGAGATTGTTATTAATAACAAAATCAAATATTGAGATTAATATTAACCAAATTGTTTATTAGTATTAATATTGACCAATAATAGTTTGAATTATCGAAATCTGATTTTCCTAAAATAAAAAGTGCTTGATCGGTAAAATTTTATAACATGTTAGGGTAGTTGTAGTGGATACAGGGAAGGTGCAATCTCGGACCGGATAAATCTTTTCTCACACGGGAACGCGGTTCTCCATTTGTTGTGGCATATTGGGAAAATATAAAAAACGAGGCCACTACAATTAGTCTCATGAGTATTGTTAGGATGTAATGCAATACTCGCTAGGCACATTTGTAAATTGTAAACGATCAAGTGTTATCACGCATCCTCCAAGCAATGCTCGAATATTGACCATTTGACCTGTTACCTACGACAATGACTTCAAAATAGTCGTATTCTTGATTTTTTGAGTTTACATTTTAGGCACTTTTTTTTTCTTTATAAGATTCCATTTGTTTTTTTCCTTTAATTTTTGCTTGCATGATCTTTTTTATTTTATTTTTCTAATTTTATTAAATATCATGAAACAACAAAATCATCAAGTTCATAACTCTTTTTTTTTTTATTGCATAAAAACATAAAAAATGGTCCATAACTCCATCCATTAATGTGTGATAGAGTGCTAGGGAGAGAGGGATTGAGAGTGATTCTGGATGAGGGTGGTCGTCGGACAACTGCGACGAGAACGGTAGCTAGCGTGACGACACCGATGTGTACTGCAACTAAAACTACTGAAACAAAAAAGAGTGAAAGTTAAATTTGAATACCACAAAAAACGAGTGAAAGTTGTCCATTGGCAGGCTGGCAGCGGTAGGTAATGGTATCATATTGTTCGTTATTCTAGAAAAAAATTCCTCATCCCTAGCTAACAGTCTTGGTTGGTTGTCATCAGTAATCAGGATGGTGGTCGGTGATGATGTTTTTGGTTGAAGAAGATGATGGTGTGACGTATTTGTAATTGTATTTGCTATATTAATTTTTTTTCTGTTTACGAAGGTAATTTTATACTCACTTAACACATTTTTTTAATGAATACCCAATCCAAGAATGAAATTGTGACAACTCTGTAAAGTGTAAACAATAAGGGTTATAGTTGTAATTCTCAAAGTTATAAAGAATTCAAATTGACATTTTAGCATAGCACAAGAGGATTGACATATTTTTACCTTTAATTAAACGTTTTATTTGAAAAGTTTATTGTAAATGTTTTATTTGAAAAAAATGGTCTTGAGAGTAAAAAAAAAAAAAACATTTGATTTATAACAAAATAAACTAAAATAAAATTAAAAGATATTTTCTTAACTACGATACCGTAATTTGATAAAAAAAAATATTTATTAATTCTTAAATGCAATAGACAAACAATCACATTCTGATTTAGCTATAAAACCTTTACTCCATTCGTTTTTCATACAAAACTGCCACGATAAGAACAAATGACAAACAAATGTATATACACTAGCTTATCATATACAATGAACACTTCTAATAATTGATACACAAAAATTAACATAATGGAACTTTAGAAGACAAATAATTATAAGAAAATATAATGGAACAAAAGTTGACATTGCAAATAAAAGATTACATTTTGAATAATGATCATTTCAAGTGGACAGAAGTATAAAAACCAAAACATGTAAACGAGTAGAAACCCCAATATTTAATATGTTAAGAAGTTAACATCAAAACACAAAAAAAAAAACAACAAAATTGTAACTACTATTTTTGAAAATCCAATGACGTATAACATATAATACGATACACGGACCTTTGTAACACTTCTTAATTTTTATATATTTCATCAATTCATGAAAATAAAATGTAACTGACTTACAGTTCGAGTTTAAATTAAAGGTGCAGGTTAAATTTTTTACTTCATTTAAATCGTATGGAGTAAATATGTTCAATTACATATCTTGAAATTAGTTTTACCTTAAAATGTCCTTCATATTCTATAGATTAAGATAATAAAAAGCAGAGACTCTAGATAAAAGTATGGCATATGTTGCCTAGTTTCAGGCCACTTAAATTTAAATAATTCTGTAAAAGAAATTCTAATTATAAGATTTTTTCTTCATCACATTTTGTCAATATAAGTTACAAATTCTATTTTTATGTTATAAATTGAAAAGTCTGCAAAATAAAATGATATATCATCTTATGTTATTTTATCTATAAAATGTTAATAATTGCACCCATAAACTTTTTTTTACTAAAAAAGTGGAATAAAATCTAGTATTGGATATGTTGCCAATGACGTAGATGGTTGGATTGCATGGCTTTTGCTTTCTAAGCCTGGCCTTTGCTGCTTAGCCTACTTTGTTTTCTTGTAGAAAATTTCTTTTTTTTTTTTTATTTTAAGTGGATGATATGCAACAGCTTTATCCACATATTAAATCTATCACTTGTGGGTTGTTCTTTCTATCTTGCTTTTATATCATTCATCGCATAATTTCATAAAATATTTTTATAAACAAATCGTATAGCATTCAGGTACATTCTTCATCTTTATAACCTAAATTTGAAATATTATTTTCTTAAGAATATGATATATTCTAATTTAAAATTATTATTTTCTTACATATGACATAAACCTATCCATCTTATAGTTTCGGTTTAACAGTAAAGTTCCAACTCACACCCTTGAGATAGATGGTCACGTTTATTTTTAAGACAAAGTATTTAAAATCGAGTATTTTCTTATTATAAACTGGTAACTTACCAATTTAATGAGTGTATACTTTCAGTTCTGGCCCTACCAACATTAACCCTTCTTGGGGGAACTCTCTTTGCTTAATGTTGTATACTTATCAATCCAAATAATTATTGTGAGGAGTTCAAAGTGAAAATGATTGCTCTTTTGGACGCTTGGTGTTCAATTATTGGTGTGGTATATATAAACAAAATTTAAGGTGATAGTTTTTTTTTATATGAGGTGATAGTTTTTTTTACTAACTTACTAACATACTAACAACTAACTAGTCGTTTAAAAAAAAAATGAGGTAATTAATTCGCTTATGTTATTTTCATCTTTTATTTATCGGTGAGCAATTGTTGAATCAAAAATTAAACTTGTTTGTTTGAGTAAATCCTCTTTTATGTCTTTTAGTAAGACAGAAAATAAAATCAATGCTGAAAATATAATTATTAAACATGAAACCCTTATTTCAAATTACAGAAAGTATTAGCTTATTAAACATTTTAAACAGTTGATCAATCACCTTTTTTGAATCTATTAGAAAAATAAACAAAATCTTGTCACCTTGTTAGAACATAGCAAATAAGATAACATATATTATCTCAAATTATTAAAGCGTTGATGTAAATAATAGATACGACAATCATGTCTGTTAATTTAGATTTTGTAGAATTTTTTAAACGGCGAAGTATCATGCGCACACTAACCCTACTTCTAAATCTGCACAACATATCTGTAATGTGACTTGAACTCTTAAACTTTCGAAAGAGACACTATTTCACCACTAATATAGAATCTCATATATTTTAATGCATTCTAATTT
>JACCIY010000811.1:0-31479 GCA_025506505.1 Flaveria sonorensis | reverse complement strand
ATATAAATCTCAAATTGAATTTAGCTTTCATAGAATTTTACATTTAACCCCCTTGAAGTTCACTTGTTCAACACAAATTGGTCTCACTTAATACATTGGTTAGCTACATACTAATTGTTTTACATGAGTTTTATAGTAATGAGTTTTTAGGTACAACTAACTTCTATGTACACAAGTAAATTCACATACTTGAAATAAAATGAGTAACAAAATACACATACTATAATTATTTGACAGAGTTTAAAAACAGATAAAAAAAATTAAGAAACAATTTTTTAAAAAATACATAAAAAATAATAACTTATTGATACGACACCGTAAAAATAGAAAAAAAAATTCAGAGCAATTAAAAAACCCAAATATGTGTGGATAATAAAAGAGAGTAGAGAATCACAAACCGCGTCAAAGGCTCACCTACCAAAATATAGTACCATAGTGGCCCATTCTAATTCCTACCCATGGTTCATCTTATAAATGGGGGATTAACTTTTTTAATTTATTGCAATTTGAGTTGTTAGTTTAACGGTAAGAATCATAGATTTTTTTTAAAAAAAAGAAAAGAATATCAAGGTATAAATTCCAAAGGATGCATGTTAGAAGTTGACGTAGCTCGGAGTAGTTTGCGGTAAAGTTGGTGTGTGTGAACTTTAGCCGCGGTTCTAAAAACTTATTTAATTTAACATGTTATATTCGAGTTGATTTGTTTTATCCTTTTTAGCTACACATGCCGACTAGCTAACTCTTTTACGACCATTTAACCTATTTATTACAACCCACATACTCGATGGACAAGCTTACAACTTGATTATCTCCCCGAACCATTTGACCTATTAAGATAATTGGTTAAACAATTATGTTCGAGTCACTCTATTTTAAATGTGTCTGGTTAGAGTTTAACGTATTTGACATAAATAATATATGCATTATGCTAAGGTTGAACAATTCGACCCATTAACCAAAACCCCGTCAACCAAATATTACTGCCATACCTAAGACAACCGTTCAGCAAAGCAAATTAAATATGTCATTCTGTCCCAATTATATTTTATAGAAAACTATAAACAAATAACCGGTTTGTGACACTAGTTCTTTAGTCCACTAGACCCCTTACTCTAACAACATAAAAATGACAAGTTTGCTAGAAACAACCTTGTTTAGAGCCAATCTTCTTGACATATAGAAGAACTAGAACGTCATGACTCTGAACCGTATGCGTCAAGGCCCATTGCAAAGCGTTTTTCGCCTCGACACTCGAATCAACAACAATCATCACTTTCCTAGCAACAACCTTTACCGTCGGGTCATCTTTAGCGGATTTAGCCTCTTTCTCATGGAAACCGTCCGAAGCCTTCGGCTTTTGATCATCCGGTTTTAGTAGAACAATCAACACACTCTTTCAATTGTATAGTTGGCGACCGGACTCGAACATGTGGTCGAATTTTGGCTAGACAAAAGCTTGGCATTTTGGAGCCATTTCTAACCATTGTTTCCCCTTGGCCTCGAGTCTAAACTCGTTTGTAAGTTGTAGTGTGATGGTGAAGATGGAAGTGAAAAAGAAGACGAATAAAGGGACAAAAACAAAAAGGTGTAAGAGTATGATTAACGATAGGCTTGTTGGGGCCTATGATGTCTCGTCTTTTTTTTATTTGGTGAAAGTGATTACTATGTAAAACAATAATGTTTTTGTTGAAGTATAAATCATTACTATACTATATTTTATGTTTTTTCTTTATAATTACAATTTGATGAGAATATATTAGCCATTAAATCCATCAATATTGTTGCTTGACATAAATAATGTAACTATATTTATATGGATTATATAATAATAAATACTTTAATATTGCTTTTGGCGCTTCTTTATGCTGTTTTAATCATGTTGGTTGCTTGCTGTTGTACAATTATTTAGTTGTGGGGATGCCGCTGAACGTGGTGTCATGAAGCTTGGTAGGGGCCATATGTTCTCAAATTTTGTAGAATTAAGAATTAATAACATTAGCAAATTTACAAAATACCCTTAATTTTATTCAAGATTGCTAAAAGGACCAATAAGTTCTAAATAAGTAGATATGACAAAACACTCTTGTAAGTTATTGGTTATAAGTTATAACTTATGCGGATAGCTTGCGACAATTTGTCCATTAGCTTTACTAGAACATCAACAAACACCAATTTTTTTGGTCAAATTAAATATGAATCAACATAGGATTTATGTTGAATTTAAGTAATAAGCTTTTTCTATTTTAAGTATTTTCATTTTACCCAATAATTCATTAAATAAGAGAATGTATTTTGTTCAAGTCCTAGTTATAACAAAAAATGAAAGGTTTCAGGTTAGGTCAGGAGGTTTTTTCACCTAAAACGAGTTTCCTTGATCAGAGGGTGGTTTTAAGTTCTCAACTGATGAGAAGGGACTGATGTGTGAGTTTTCCTTCAAGGACGTGTTAGCATAATGCCCCAAGATTTTGTACTTGAGTAATAGAGATGATCGGGCGAGGCAGTGGCTTGTCAGTGATCCATTAGCCGTTAAAAAGTGTTTTGGTCTTTAAATAAGTGAAATACTGAACTGGAGGAATCCATATTACTATTGAAGAGTTGATTAATACATAAGGAATTTAGAGATCAAATTCGTCTATGTTTTAACCGGTGAAATAGCAAATTTAAAGGATTTAATCTATACATTACTAAGAACAAATTGTTGGTTAATACAACATAAACCCCTTATAATTACATGTCGACTTACATCATAGATTGTGTGGCTTTGATGTGGATATTTGTATGTGTGGTTCATGTTAGTGTGCCACAATAGAATGTGAGAGTAGGCTGATAATGGTTAATAAAAGAAAGTCATTATATGCTATTCGGTCAAAAGAACTTGTGCCTATAGACTATAGTAGACATTGGGTTTAATGATTTATGTCATAAGGTAATATAATATCTAGAAGATATCATAAATAAAGGAATAATATGTTGGGAAATATAGGAAAAATGTTTTTGTGGTTAACTTTGGACATATAATTTGTTTAAGTAGTGTTAAACTCATTATTACATCATATAGGTTGCGATGGTTTAGAGAGTTATCACTAATGGCGGACTCAAAAGTTTCTATTGTTGCTTGGTTCTTGGTTTTCACTGTCGGTTCGGTTGCAATTGAGTTGGGTGGCGACTCATGGTACTCAGCAGGAAGTTTCGGTTGAGCTCGGTTCCTACTGATATGTAACAACATAGAGTTTTGTTGTTGATTTTTCACCGTTACTACTAATGGGCAGTGGTGGAAACATAAACAATTTCACTTTAGCAAATTAAGCCTATTTTGACATTATAAATCGATTAAATTGATATTAAAGACGTTTAAATAGTTTTATTACTACGTTCAATATAGTTTAATGGTTTGGAAGTTTCTTTAATTTGATTTATACATAAAACTAAATGTCTACGTTGGTTGGGAAAATGCATAAGCAAACTAGAACTTCAAGAGGCTTTTATATACTCTCGAAGATACTTAACCCTTCAAACACATGATATGACTCCAGCAACATATTGGTGAACTTCAAGCACGGTGTTAGCTCCTGCGGTACACTTTGTTTGTTGTAGTATTGTAGGAGAAAGACACATTCTCAAAGTAGATGCGCAATCTTTTTTAAGGAAACCATATCCCACACGTGGCCTCAACTTATACTGTTTAAGATAACATAATAACGATAAAGAAAACCCAACACACTTTGTTGTTAATTTTTATATACTAGAAATACATAACAATGTTATTTCATCATTATATTTTTTTTAGAATCTATAATTCTAAAAAAGCACAATATATAGAATTCAAAAAAATACAATAACTAACAAAAAACACGATGAACTGCAACAAATACATAATGACGAGCAGAATTCATATGAGTTTAAAAACATAAAATCAAAACTATGATCTTTTTATATATACTGTTTTAAAGGTAAAAAAACACTTGTTTTTATAGTGTAATTTTAAAAAAATAATATTGTATATAAAAGTTATAAACGTTTAAAAAATAGGAATTTAAAAAGTTAACAAAGTGGCTATACATAATACCCTCTTATCAAACTTATTTGCTATAATTTGATCTCAACAATTGATTAAAAAAATTGGATTGTTGAGACTACTTCTTACACTTTTTAGATTTAAACTCTTTTATTTAAACCTAATTTGATTCATACACATGTATAAATATATGAAGGTATCTATTACGAAACTAATTTTTAGGTAGAACATTATGATGACAATATAGCTTTGTATGTAGTGTTTAAAATATACAGTGGGAGAAAGAAAGGCAAACAATTCTAAGGTTACATAGCCCATTTTGCAATACATTAAACAATAGATACACATGTTATATGATATTTATAGTTTCAAACTTAAAATTAATTATGTATTACACAACAAACTATATATACACATGTATGCAAACACGCGCGGATTAAGATCACAACCATTAAAGATTCATAATCATTTTTAAATATGTGATTAGCTTACTATCGATACTATCGTATTGTCATGTGACAAAGATAAAATTGACGGTCGTAATTTAAATTTATGGAGTGAGATAGATATAATTTTACGTGCGAAACTAACCTCTACGAAAAGAATCCAGTTTATTAATTTTTTATTATTCAGTAATTATATTTTAACCTTTATATACGTAGTCTATAACATTAAATGCTTCATCAATGAAACACTTTTTTCAAATAAATAAAAAACTGTTTACTTGTATTTTACATCTCGTGGCATTATTACATGTGTAATACGTTACACATGTTCATATTTTAGTTTATAGTACCTTGTTAGCTGGAATTATATCACCTTTTTCATAAATGTTCCTTTTTTAATCATTTTTATCTATTGTTACTTTTTAAGTCCATGTTTAACATTGTTCTAGAATTAATTCTTCCACCAACTGCTTTCATTACAATAATGCCTTTTTTCACTTTCTCAACTAATTTCTTTTCTTCTTTCATCTCAAATCATTGACTTTCCAACAGTGAAAAAAGAAAACAAAGTCAAATCAAATTATCCTCTTAAAGTTGCGAAGTATCATTATTTGATTTATATTCTTTTTATCACCATAAAATAATATCTTGTTTTTGATATTGGTTTAACTTTAATCTCATGGCTCATAATAATTTATACTAATAATATAACAAACAGCACCCTTAACTTTTTAATTTTGTTTCTAATAACAGTCTAACTCATATAATCATCATAGATATACATTTAATATCCACTTGATTTTTGCTCATAATTGAAACCAAAATAAGAAAACTTACATTCCTTATAACAGAAATTATATAAATTTATAAAATGAAGTGTAAATCTATGAATATTATACTAGTGGATATGCTCTACCAAATAAAAGTTAAGACCGGTAATTAGTTAAAATTAGCATTGTCAATTATAATGGTTCAATAGATAATAATTTTAGATATTATATCCATTTTCCAAAAAATATAATATTCAAGAGATCAAATCTAAAATTCGTTCACCATGCGGAATGACAATGTATTGGTTTGTAACGAGATCTAATATTTCACGTCTCATCTATGGTACTGGTCTCATATGCCCTTCAGATACATGAACAACGTGGTTTAATAAGTTTAGATTATAGTTGTTTAAAAAAGATACATGAACAAAAGTAATTACTCAGATAGGTCTACCGACAAAAGTTAAATAATTATAATGGATGATGCGTTATATGAATCTAACCTAATAAATTAAGCTTTTTTAAACCTCACTAACATGATAGTCTGTTTTTACTACCAAACTCTAAAAAATATTATATAAAAACTTAATTACACGAGTGGTTCATTGGTTAGACTTAATTTCATTTTTAATCCCTAACTGCTTTGAAATTACAAAGTTTGTTCAATAATTGACACAAATGTAACAAACTTGGTCCCTGAACCGTATTAGACAGGTGTTCTACTTCAAGCAACACCTTGACTCTTAAACTTTAATTTTTGCATCATGGTTGAATCACATCCTCCTCATGAAAGCTCCACTATTGAATCTTATCCAACTTGTTGATAACGTTCTACACCAGCCATCGACTTGTGCTTGCGATCTTTCTAACCTTATCGGTCTTCTTATTCTTACGTCTTGCTTCATGGCTTTTCTCCTTGCCTTCTTTCTTCCCGGATGAATGGTTTGTAAAAACACCGACCCAATATACTATTGCAATTATTATTTTTTTGGGATAACTCCCAACTCTTTATTATAACAAAAAAAAACTTACCTATTAAACCAACTTGACCGACTTGTCAACTTATGTCCCTTACTTCACCGACTTGTGAAAAAGGTTAGAATTACCGCCAACAACCACGGATCACTGATGACGAAGTAGGTTGTCATAAGTTTCTAACGCATCCTCCAAAATCCTAATAAATTATTAAATCTCGTTTTTACATATTCCATCCGTCTGTAATTTCCGACAGATGAGTATGTCTGTAAGTTTAACGTGGATGATACCTGTTTGTTCCTAGAGCTAATTGGCATGATGATGGGATGGGGATGTGGGTCTGTTTATTTTGATGCGGAAGTTCATGTAACACTTGATCTATTAATTTGGAAGCATATATAGAAATGAAGTTTTATTATATTCCAATCTATCATACACATAGAAAAGTCAGATTTGTTTATGTTTGAAAAAATATAAATAATATCCACGTGCATGACATGACTCAAAACACAATTCGACACTCATGTTTTTCGTGTCCAAAGTTCTACTTACTCTCAACTAATATTTGACAAGAACATTGAAATACAATACATTAAGTACCACAATGTCTAGAATGCAAACGTATGGATATTATCATCATGTTTTACGTGTTAAATTCTAACAATATGATCATTGGTCTTCATTCAAATATAAAACGGTGTTATTGTCAATGACTTTCACCGGCAGGCGGGTCCGTGAGAAACTCATCCGTGCAACGAGTACATAAATTTTCGTCTTTTATTATTGTCCGGAATTTTTGTGGTTCCCGTATATCTTATCGATGAGCAGCTTGTCCGTCAATAGTGTCTCGTGTCAACTATGATACTCGATATTCTAATATTTACATTAACCAACGTCCAAACACTCCTCTTCTATGTTTCAATAATAACGTGTTATCACTCTGTCGAAATCATATTATAAATAAAAAACGCGTGGTCACATTTATTTCTCTCCTCCTTTTTCTCCCGCGTATGACCAACTCATCCCCACAACAACAAGACTCGCCACCGGCGCACAACCCAACTTCCCAACCAACCAATAAGGCAGAACCGCCGCGGGTCCACTCACCCGGCCACAAGACCCTAGCCGCTGTGTCTAACCTAGCGAACCTTCTTCCAACCACCACGGTTCTCGCTTTCCGAGCCCTCACTCCATCATTCACCAACAGAGGCACCACTTGCCTACCAGCAAACCGCCACTCACCTCATCGCTATTGCGGTTTCTTCCATCATTTGCTTCTTATCCTCCTCCTTCACCGACAGCTTCATTGACCCTTTTGATGGGCACATTTACTACGGTATCGCGACTTTCAAAGGGTTATATTTGTTTAACCTATGGTACTCACCATCATTGCTGTGATCAAGAAGCTGCAACAACTTATCATGAAGGTGTCGACGGATTGAAAAGGTTTAAAAAATCAGCGGCATTGACGTTGTTCATGCTTTGTTTCTCTTGTTGTGTGTCTTGGTGTTCGCGTTTAGCGATACCGACGTGCAAAGGTGCATGTTTCATGAATCGGGAGCGAATTTGAATGTTGTAATGATGAATTTGCCGTTGGGTGTTGGGATTTTGGCAAGCTTTCTGTTCACACATATTTCCGACTACACGTAGAGGTTCGGTTACCATTGATTTCCCTTTGCATGTAAATCATGAACACCGTTGTAGTTATGTTAAAAATGTCAGGAGCTAGTTATGTAAAAAACAATGTAAACATGCTTAAAAAAAGCATGATGGTAGACGCTTAATATACAAAAAAAGTGTGACTTTGTTTTATACCTATTGTAACTTTTTTTTACAAATATAATATATATCGTACGTAATATATACATCCAAATTAAAAGTTAAGATCGACTGATAGGTATTTTAACCAAAAACACTCAAACTATTGTGAAACATTAAAAATATATATAATGGACATTTGAGTGCTTCAAACATGATGCTATGGTTACAAGTGTGGCTTCAAATATCATTACATGATAATAAAAAGTGCTTCAAACTCATAGGGCTCAAAATCCTTAATAGGCGCCAAACAAAATAGTTAACCACACTACGTCTGATTTAAAAGATGTTTTAATAAAATGATTTTTAACTACATGATATTTAGGTGGTATTTTGATTAAACAGCAAGTGAAATTTTATTTTTGGATATCCGTTTAGGGAGTTTATAAGCCTACATGTAGGGAGTATTTTGGAGGCTTTAACATGATTGATGATATAGACACAAGTGAGGCTCCAAACACCATTACAAGCTTATTAAAAATGATTTTAAATTCATAGGCCCCTTAACGGACACCAAACACAATTTTCCTAAATTTATTGCATCAATAGGGGTTTCAAACATTAGTTAACCACTACATTTGATTTAAAATGAGCTTTAGTAAAAAAATTTTTTATCTACAGCCACTACACATAGTTTTAATGTTTAGGGCACTAGAAGCACTCATTTTCTAACCCTCAACTACATCAACTTCATGAATTCACCAAATTATAACGCGTCACACTCATTTGAATCGTCTAATACCCTTAAGAGTGGGGCATTTCTTTCTCACCCATAACTACCTTAAATTATACAAATATATAAATCCAAACAAAATTAAAATCCTTCAAAATTTAAAAACAGGATAGTTATGAGGAACCAAATGTGAATGCTCTTAGGCAATTAGACCAGGCGTTAGGCTTGTTAAACGAACTGCACCATCAGTGAGCCAACTTTTACTAAGTGAGTCTTGAACTGTTGGCCGACAATTCTTTTATGTTTGTTTAACAGATAAACGAACATTAACGTAATTTTTTTAATTTAATCTAACGAAAGAAAATGCACACATGTCTTGTTCATTTATTCACACTCAGTATTTCATTTATCCTACTTTATATTCATTTATTTTATTCTTCATGTTTGTTTACGTTCAATTAAATATCAATTCCAATGTATTTATTCGTAATACAAAACTAGGTATTTTTCCTGCACGTTGTCGCGGGAGATTTATAGAATTGCCATCGGGCATAATTTCGAGATTTGGTTTAGGCTCAGCATTAAACCCCGGAGCGTTTTACGTACACAAAAGTGTACTCACCGTCCATGGGAATGCCACGCCAAAGCCCGTTTTGCGCCAAAGTCATCATCGCCATAGGAATTGAGATTTGTCAATATTAATCCACTTGTGACAGTCGCAACAATAACAGACATTCGTAACCAATTGCAGACAGTTTCATCAACCGCAACCAGCAAATATAATGCATGGACACAGAAACTTAAATCAAAACTTAAGGTCCAACATCAGCAATAGGATCCATCACAAACATATCACAATCCAAACTCCACAAGACAAACCTCAAGAACAGATTTAAACTTCATAAACCAAAATCAAAGCTCATCAACATAACACGTCAGATTGAAGAACCTCAACATCATTTATATACATATCTAAAAAGTCTCATAACAACCCGATCTAGGGTTTCAACAGAAAACCAGTTATAACCTGTTAAAAAGACAAAAAAAAAAAAATCAATGCCGGTAACATGATCAAGTCTCAGACCAGAGGGCACCAGTCATCATCGACTGAAAAAAAAGAAAAAAGAAAGCCCCAACATAATCGAGCACCAATCGAGCGGTTGTAGATCTGACGCCACCAAGGCAAGCCCGTCGTCGGCACCAAAAGGCGTAGTGGTCAGCTACTGATGACCTATCGTTGGGGTCATGTAAAAACCTAATTAACCTAGGTAGCTAGGGTAAGTCAGGTATCATATCCACGGGAGCATGTGGTTAGTGTTACACGATTCGTTTGATTATTAACTAACTTGCTAATTTAGAAAACTGAACTATTTTCTTTTGACTGTAAATGGATGTGGATGAGATTAACTAAAAAGATTACTTTAATAACAAAACAAAACTTAGACTTGGTTTGGAACTATTGAGATGAAAGAGATCACAACTAGTTTTTAGGATTTAATTGAATACTGGTTTATGTTCATCTAATCTTGAAATCACATAGACATAACCTGTTTTATCACATAACCAACTCGATATCCGATTATGTAAATTAATTAGTAAACTAACTAATGCCATAATCTAAAAACTTTATTTGTAATTACCGATTAATGATGATAACCTAATTACTACTCAATGGTTAACAATGTAAAACTGATAACTTGATAAGTAATAATCAAACCAACTAACACGAATCTTAAATCAACACATGATTCAAAACACATAAACGAATAAAAGTTGTTAAACAATCAAAGTTTATGTCTTGACTAGGTAAGAACATAAGAAAACATAATCAAATCACAAACCATTCACTCGGAGATGATCACGGATGGTTAGCCTTGCATCTTCATCATAATCTCTTTAATCTTCAACTTGGCATATGACTCTTGATCAATTGATGATTAAAGAGAGTTCCAAAGGCTCCAAATAGTCTAAAGATTCGTTCTTAGGGTTGGAGGCAAGTCCCCCTTCGAAACCCTAATGTTAGGTTTAAATATGTTTTAAAATTTGAAACAACCTCAAAATATCGCGTTAGAACGTAACTTACGGCCTATAAGCCGTAGGTTATGGCCTACCTTCAACCAGACGGCCAAACCTCCTGTCTTACGGGGTTCATAGACGGACTTAGCACATGGCCGTAAGTTACGGCCTTAGGCCGTAGCTTACGGCCTCCCTGTAGTTTGCACAATTTTCTTTATTTTGAGCACCTTTCAAACTGTAGTCTTGCTATCCTTTGTATCCTTCTAAAATAATATCCGTTAAGCTTCATTTAACCTACATTTCAAACACGTAACAAAGTAATATCATTTGATACATAAAGGATATTAAAAAAGTAATATTAACTATGATACATGCATGCATTATACCCAATTATCAGCTACGAGCAATGACAGGCCACCATAGAGTCTCAGGCTAGCAAACATAACCATCATCGACAGATGCAGAGTGATAATCAAAGAGGCGAGTGAAGATACGGAGGCACCGGATGTCACAACTGCAAGGTCGGACGATCGTTCATTGGCTGGAAACGCCACCCGAACGGTGGTTCCTCCGCCTCCTTCTCTATTCTCTCTCTAGAAAATAGCGTAGAAATTGAGAGGGGGCGGAAACGAATGTCACGGTTAGAAGACCAGATGATGATCGGCCGACAAAAACACCACCGAAAAAACTGGTTTCATCCCCCCGCTCTCTCTCTCTGTCTCTCTCTACTCTTTCTCTCTAGTAACATCTTCTTATCTTCAAAAATGACAAAGTAGATTACTAAATAAGGTGGAAAACCCTTGAAGACCATAAAACTACTGTGGCCAATTTAAAAAGAGTGAAAAATATACCCACCGACCAAGTGTTTTAATACATAATAGAATTTAAATCAATTTGACTTTCTAACATTAAAATGTGTAGCCCATTTGTCACAATCCTAATGTTTACAGTGACGGATTCAGAAATTTTGACTATGGGAGACAATAAAAGAGCAAGATCTTAAGTGGTGGATTCATATAACTTATTTTTGAACAATTAAAATAAAATCATCATTAAAATTGTAACTGAGGAACTTAGATGGAACCAACATGAATCAAAAGTCATTTTCAGAGGTACGCGATTAAGATAATCCATAACTTTACATTCAATCTAATAAGTATGAAGGCACAGAGAGTTAGGGTTTGAATTGTGTATTCTCATTGAAGAATTATAAACTAAATAGAGAGTACAGAGAGATTATAGGAGTGATTACAGGGAAGTTACAACAGCTGTAGTTTTGGTATTTGACAACTAATCTATTCCTAATATATTGATCAAGATAATGACTATAATTATTTTTGTAGTTGCTTGGTGGTCGTAATACGCCCCCGCTAGATGGAGGTTCCGTTCTTGGGACAAAAATTCAGAAATGGGTTCTGCCTAGTGGTTTAGTTAATATTCTGCTAGTTGGTCCACGGAGTTGATGTGACGTACATGTAATGATCCATCTGAGACTTGCTCTCTCACAAAGTGATAATCAAGCGCCACATGTTTCTTCCTTGAGTGATAGACAGATTTGTACAAACATAGGTTGCTCCGGTGTTGTCACAAAATAACGTTGGACTTTTGGCAGTAGCGATACCAAGCTCAGCAAGTAGATGCTTGACCCATGTGAGTTCCGCAGCTGCATTGGCGAGAGCTTTATATTTTGCTTCTGTTGACGACCTTGATACGGATTTTTGACGTGACGAGCGCCATGAGATGATGTTGGACCCTAGATAAATGATGTAGCCGGTGGTTGATAGTCCACAAGTCGAGATACCACCCCAGTCTGAGTCAGAGAACGCGGTGAGATCCATGGTTGAGCGACGGTTTAGAAATAACCCATGATGAATGGTTTCTTTGAGGTATCGTAAGACTCGTTTCAAGGCTTGCAGTGAAGTTGTGAAGGGGAATGCATGAACTGTGATAGCTTATTGACTGCAAAGGAAACATCTGGACGGGTGAAAGCAAGGTATTGGAGGGAGCCTACGAGGCGACGATAGGCCGTCGGATCAGCAGATGGAGAACCATCATTTGCCGAGAGTGTTGAGGAAGAACACATGGGAGTGTTAACCTCTTTGGCACCATCCATTTTAAATTGGGTGAGAAGATCTTGGATGTGACGGTGCTGAGTTAAAAAGAGGCCGGAGGATGTCGGGATGACTTCTATTCCCAGAAATTGATGAAGGTTACCTAGATCTTTGAGTGAAACTTGGCCGAGGTCCTTGACAAATTGTTCAAGAATGTATTGTTGTTGTCGTTAACACAATGTCATCTACGGAAACCATAAAATAGGAAATGATATTGTTTTGTTGTAGATGAAAAGTGACGGGTCTGCATGGGATTTACAAAACCCGAAATGAATGAGAAAGTTGGTGAGTTCGATGTACCAGACCCGGGTGCTTGTTTGAGGCCGTAAAGTGATTTGCGTAACTTACAGACATGAGATGGAAACTGTGGGTGAACGTAGCCCGGATGTTTAGACATGTACACCTCCTCATGTAATGTGCCATGTAAGAAAGCATTGTTGATGTCAAGTTGCCGGAGAGGTCAATTTTTGGTTAAAGCAATGGATAAAATGGTTCGGATGGTGACCGGTTTGGTTACAGGACTGAAGGTGTCAAAGTAATCTCTGCCATGCTCTTGTAAGTATCCTTTTGCAACTAAACGAGCTTTGTGCTGGAGAGGGTGCGGTTTGTTGGTTGTAGCAGGTTGCATATGTATGGGCTGGGTTTGAGTGGTTTATGGGCCTAGTGAGGTGGAGATGGGGTTATTTACGGCTGGAGGTGGGGGGGTTGGTGTGTTGGTTTGCTCATTGGGTGATTGTGAGAATGGGTGTTTCCAAAAGTGTCAGGAGTAGGTAGTGAGTGAGGTGTGGTTTTTTGTTTGTATGGGAATTGATCCTCAATGAACTGGACATGACGTGAGTGAAACAATTTGTGGGTCATAGGATCATAGCACTTGTGGCAGATTTTGAGGGTGAATACCCAAGAAAAATGCATTGTGTGGACCTTGTTGAGTTAGATGTTGATAAGGACGAAGCCAAGGGTAGCATAGACATCCGAACGGTTTGAGTTTGGTGTAGGTTGGTAGTTGATTGTGCAGTAATGATATGGTGTTTTGGATTTAAGAATTTGGGTGGGGAGACGTTGATGAGGTAGACTGCATTTGGAATGCATGAGACCAAAAGGAAAGTGGAAGGTTGGCAAAGTGAAGTAATGAGAGTCCGAATGTTGCAGTATTGGCAGAACTGTGTGTAACGATTTGTACAGGGCCATTGTTTTTGGTTTGGTTTGTAGGAACGGTAGTTGTTGGAAGAGGACTTGAACCGCTGTTGGTAGTCTGCTGCATGGTTTCTGTTATTGGGTCGAGAGATTATAAACTAAATAGAGAGTACAGAGAGATTATAGAGTGATTACAGGGAAGTTACAACAGCTGTAGTTTTGGTATTTGACAACTAATCTATTTCTAATATATAGTGATAAAGATAATGACTATAATTATTTGTGTAGTTGCTTGGTGGTCGTAATAATAAGTAATAACTCGAATTATCTATAGCCAATTTAGTGTAGAATGACTAAACATCTAGTCATTTAGAGAATAAAAAATCTGGCAATGCAGCGGTTAATACACCTATATATATATATATGACAACAAACAACATATTCCAATGGATCTGAACAGAATTCTCAGAATTTTCTACCTAATGTCAGGTCTAAAATTTAACTATGGTAAGAGTAAAGTATATGGAATTAGTGTTCAAGGTGGTGAAGCGAAAAGTATAGTAGAAACTGCGATATAGAGGACGAGGATGGAGATCACCCGATGGCTAATTGTATCTATGCAAGAATGGTATGGTGGAATGTGGGAGTTTGGTGCAAAGTGAAGATTTCAGACTGTTGACATACTGCAGAATGCGGTAGTTGTCTTTCAAGAAGCTAAGGGAGACAAGAAATAGAAGTTAGTGAGTGCAATTTGCACGGCTACTATACGGAGCTTATGCATTCAAAAGAATAAAAGAATCTTTCACGGAAAGGGAAAATTGGTTGCATCTCTAGTGGAAGAAATAAAAGAGTTGTCGTTTATGTGGGTGTCCAATAGATCTAAATACAATAACTTAGGGTGGGAATCTTGGTACAACTTTGATTATCTAAACATTTCGATGTAATGTTATGGGGTTGTTTCTTGAGGCTCTTCAGCTACTTGCTGTGGGCTCATATACTGTAATGTTTTGTTTGTTGGAATGAATGTTTAGTCTTGTTTTGATGTTCAAAAAAACAAAAGTTAAGTAAACACAGAAGGTTGCTTCTGTTGAAAGATTTGATCAAGCAAACCACACCAAAACACATTTATGACTAATCACTAGTCGACACTCTTATTAATAAAAGAAGACCACATTTTACAAGGACCCCTTAACTCTTTATTTATGCTAGACATATATTAATCGTAACCCAACTCAACCACTACTAAATAATCAAATAATTAATAGACTTAAGCCTTCTGATAAAACTCAACCAAACATTTATTCAACTAATATTAATAGCTATTATAAGATAAAATTTTCACTTGGGACATCTTTTTCGACAAGACGACTCTATTCACAAGGAACATCTTTGATCTCCACGAAATCCTCTCCTCTCTCAACGCGCATATTGGTTCGCATCCCTCAAAATCAACATGACATCTATGTTGTTCTTGTCAACGAGTTGCCTGCACGAACGCAAGCAGATTATCAGTTTCAAGAATAGATCCTTTGAGCTTAAGTATATTTAAAAGCTCCATCATGTATAGTGGTAGAATGAAATCAATAGAGAAACCAATTGTTTCACATTCTTCATTTAAGCTAAACAAAAACAGTTAATGTTAGTAAATGTCTACTTCAAAGGAATCGGTTGGTTGTTTCGATTTCCAACACTAATTTTCCAAGGTTGGTTTTCACATGGATGGCAATTGGCGCCTTGTGAATAACCATAAATCGCAGGTTATATGTAAATATTTTCTTTTAAAACACATTTGATCTACTTTTATTAATCACATATAAATGTAATTTACAGAATTTAAGTCATCAGCCTCTTGAACAGAGGGATACATCTTATCACCAGAATGTCTCTGGACACGATGGTTACTTATATACTAGATTTTAATAATTTAACCCGTTAAAATATATCCAATAACATTTCGACTTTAATGCGACTTGAACATCAACCATTAACTTGAAAATTCTTTGTAAATGAGTCATAGTTTGAATTTTTAAAATCTAATTTTGTCTTTCCTTTATTGGATGTTAGTTCTTTTGAAATACATTTTACCAAAAGCCAATTGTAGAACAATATTAGATTAAAGTTTATTATCGTGTTAATGTAATTAAAATAAATAAATGACATCGAGAAAATGTTCTTTGAAAAGGATAAAAAGTATTATATATAACATAAAATTTATGTTCCTTCAGAGTGTAGGTTTTGTGATTGATTAATGTTGTTGATATCTCTGAAAATTGTGTAAAAGTTCTCCTTTAACTCATAATAGCAAAATAGTAATGAAAGCTTCCAATGTACTTGTCCTCATTCGAATTTAGTTGAACACCACACATTCATTTTTTAGCACTTATCCAAATGATTAATTACTTGACGATGTTGAGATTAAACAAGAAATCCATTTTATTATATAAAATAAAACATTTAATATATTAAATTTAAATTCTAGGTGTAACACTTAGAAGATATAACAACTTACAGGTGCAAGTACTTAAGAGTTGAGCTCATCAAAACAGGTTAAACCTAAACAAACTCGATAACTTGATGCTTGATGAACCTGTTGGAACCATCTTCACAGTTGTTACCGGACCATGAAAGTAAACTAAGCGCGAGAAGAATAGTCACAAACTTTCCTGAATTCACTGATACGAAATGGGGATTCATGATGAACACAGTTAATAAGAGATTAAATGAATGTCGCATTCACACATGCGATAATATATAACCTGGTAATGTTTGCATTGGGGGTTTCTGTTTGGCATTATAACAACACTTGGCGTGAATGAAATCCACAAAAGATTGTTATATATAGACCAGTAATATATAAACTTCATCACCAATACGCTTACCACAAGTTGGTAGGACGTGGTGAAAGAAAGAGAGAGATTTAAACACAAGCAAATATTTTGGAATGCATTGAAAACTTGTAGAACAATGCAACATGCATGTAGCAAAGTGCAACCTAAGGATAAACTCGTGTGAGATATAAGATTAAACTTAACAGATGAATTATAATGAAAATTTCTCCTTCATGCGAGATATAAGCTTAAACTTTTCTTCAGCCTCGACCTGTTGACGCATATCTGATCCTGAAGCTCGATCTGGGTGGAAGCTTAGTAATGCCCGCTTATAAGCTGCACGCACCTGAAATCATCACCACAGATTCTTAACTTTAACAAATTTTCTTTAAGAAATGAAAATGGGCCCTTAACACCCACTGGAACCCGGGAAGGGAAGTGACATGAGTTGGTTGGCTTCTCGGTGGGTTCAGTGGACTCTGGTCGGAGTGAAGGGTGCCGCCAGGGGTTGTTGTGTTTTATTTTATCTTATAATTTATAATAAAATAGAAATGAAATAAATACAAACCCATATAAGCATTTCTACACAACCTGGCAACCATACCAGCGACGTGTGAACTGTTGAAAAAATATAGCGTAAAGATTAAATCAACACATAAAGAAGTTTCAGTAAATGTTAAAGGAGAGATTCTTTTGGGTCGGTTTTTATGGTATATGTCCTAAACTTCCCATTCTTAATATTACAAGTTGCAACACTTGTGCATTCAAGCTATAATTTATGAGGTCTAGTCTCTTTAGGCAGTGTTTGTTTAAAAAAATAATTACGTGAACAGTATAACAGTTGAATGCATAGTCGTCAATAGCGAATAGCGGTAAATAGCAACAAGCCACCTATATGCTACATGGCGAATAGCGGTAAATAGCGACCGCTATTTCGTGTTTAGCGATTAAGTAGGATAATATGTAAGAATGTTTTACATTCAATAAATAAGCATGTTTAGCAATAAAGTAGTAGAAAATCTAAGCAAACACTCCCAAAATAACTAAAACACTCTATTACTAATCATCTAAATCTCATATTTAGCAAAAAAATAAAATAAAAAAATAAAAAATAAAAAATTCCGCTATGCAGTCGCTATCTGCAAATAGCGAGGGAGGGCTGCATCGCTACATAGCACGCTATAGCGGTCGCTATAGCCGCTATTGACAACAGGGGTTGATTGACAGTTGGAAATATGCAGAATGCAAAAAGACTACAAAGGTATGCAACCCACCTCATGTAACAGGGGAACAGGACCTTTACCAACTTGGATTCCTAAACCCTGCAACAACGAAGCCATGTCAAGACAAGTAATTTCTAGCTTTTTAAGCTCCTCTCTGACTTCAGCGCGGTACTGTTCCTTCAAATTCATATTTTCTTCATCCTGTGAAATGAGAACAAAATATATTAACAATGCATATCATCATAATGATCATCATAATAGTAATAATAATAGTCAACGAATATAAAAACTTCAAGTGTATGTAAGGAGACAGTAGAAGAAATCCACAAACCTTTTTTTGAATTTCCCTAATTTCTTCCACACGTTGCTTCTGCCTTCTCTCCATGTCTAATAAACGCAAGCATTCAGCTTTCTTTCTTTTCTGCAGACGACGCAACTGCTGAGCTTCCTCTGCCTACAAAATAGAAATACAAAGCTATGATTTAAGGTCGGCCAAAATACATTTTTGATGCACAAAACCTCCTAAAATGTTATATTGAAAAAACAAAATGTTTATAACATAACATTGTTTCTGACACATTCGCCACACCATGTATTTATTAAAAAAATTTAACTTCTGCGCAATTCAAATCAATACAAATTGACCCAACCATTTTTACCTGTACCGAAAAGTATAGAAATACAAAGTTATGATTTAAGGTCGGCCAAAATACATTTTTGATGCACAAAACCTCCTAAAATGTTACATTGAAAAAACAGAATTTTATAACATAACATTGTTTCTGTCATATTCGCCACACCATGTATTTATTAAAAAAATTTAACTTCTGCGCAATTCAAATCAATACAAATTGACCCAACCATTTTTACCTGTACCGAAAAGTAGCCGTTTGACCGGTTACCTAACCCACCATTTTTCCACCCCTATGTACTTCTATATATGTTTAGAGTTTAGATCTGACAAAGTAGAATGTAGTTCACACACACCAATGACAGAGATGCGGCCAATGAAGTAGCAAGACGATCACATATTTACCTGGATTTGTAAGCTTTTTGTCTGGCTGACAACTCTTCTTCTAGTGCTCGCTTGTATTCATCAGTTTCCTTAAGCTTTTCACGTTGATCGATAATGGAGTTTTCAACAGGGACATCATCATCATTCGCGGCAGCATTTTCAAAATCATTTTTTCCATTCTCCTCGTCACTACTAGTGGAAGGTGCCTCACCAGTGGTAAATCATCTTTTCCACCAACATTGTCTCTTGCATCACAATTAGCAGATTCACCTTTTTTCTCATCGGTGGTTCCATTAATGTTAGAACCTTGAGCATGTGTTTGCTTGTTATCATTCACTCCAAATACACTACGAATATGATCATCCCCATATGACCTAGAGGAACTTGTGTGATGATTTACAGCAGCTTTTCTCTTCAACGATGCCTTTTCCCATTGCTCTTTTAACTTCCCTGAAAAATCTTCTATAAATTCACAATCAGGACTGTCATCATCAGATGACTCACTATCCGATCGTGTGTTAAAACCTCTTCCTGAATAGGTTCTTTTACCCTTTGATAGCTTCACTGGAGAAGTATTTTCTGGAACATATCTTCTGCTAGAAGAAGCACCATTTTCAAAATTTCTTTCACTATCTAAATGAGCACCACCTTGATGGTCACAAGGGCTTTCATCATCATCTATGTAAATATATGTCCTCAAAGGACGATTCTTATCATCTGAACCTCCCTGTTTCTTTGTATTATTATCAGGTATGTCAATAACATGACATTATTAAAATTGTAAGTATCCACTCAATCAGAACTACATTGTCGGCTTCAATATTATTCCTGCATCTACTTAAGGTCTTCATAATATCATCTATTTCCTTGGTGATTGGCTATAGCATTACTTTTTAAAAGTGACCTTACAAAATTTCTTCTGGATTCCGTGTTAACAAATTCTCTTAACCGTGTATCTTTATTGGTTGTGCCGCATGAGTTGTTCCTAGGACTTGTCACTGCAGATGAGAACATGTCTGATTAGAGAAAACAATGTTGTATTTTCAAACATCAATTAATGATACAGTCACAACTCACATTAGCATCTCGTAATCAATCAAACAAACAATATACCCAACAAAAATCTCACTCATAAGTCAGGTCTAGGTAGCCGGGGTGAGATGAGAGCAAATCTTACCTCTAACTCAAAGGATAAAAAGACTGCTCCCAAGAAGACCCCGCCCCAGCTCAGTAAGCAAAACAAATAGATAACAAGTACTGAAGTACACCAAATTCACAATTAACAGGATGATCAAAAGAAAGTACACCAGATTCACAGTCAACAGGATAATCACAAGAAAGTACACCAAATTCCTATCTTTATGCACCAACTAGAAGACCCCCAACTTCAGAGCACAACTCCCATTGCTTTTGCTTTCAAGAAGCACCTCATGTAGACGAATTCGAATTAAAATTGGCATAACTAGAAGCTTATCTTATAATATCTGCACACTTCCTGATAAACCCTAACCCAATTTCTCCTTCATAACACCAATATCATCCAACTGAACCTTGATAAACTACGACGGTGTTCATCTATTAGAGCAACAATCATTCAAATAATTACATACGAACAATTTCTACAAAAACCCAAATCATAAAAACGCGGAAACCCTAGTTAACCATCGCACACGTAACAGATCACGAAGAAGTAACAATTCGATTGCGAATATTACCTGTAGACTGATTCGATTATTCACTTTTAGAATCCGTCGATCTTGAAATCAATTGGTGGAGAAAATTGGCATGAAACTACAAGGATGACGAAAGGGGCATCGAATTTCGAAACAACAAATTCAAAGATTTGGGGCAAAAGATATACTACGTGTGCACTAAATACACCGGTTCGCTGACTTAGATTAGTAACCATCTTTAAAGGTCGTTTTTTTAATTTTTTAGAGACCGATGATTGCAAAAATTAACCTCTTTCACACGCTCTTTTCTGATGTTGGCTTAATTGTATAATACTTTCTTAAGAAGTTTAGTAAGTTTTGAATAAAAAACTAGAGAAAGGTTTAAATACAAAATTTTAAATGTAAAAAGTATAAAAAGGATTAAGATGTTAACACATGTTTTTTTGATTAAAATTAGCTTGGAGGCAAAATTGGTAATGTCCCTCTTCCAAAGTTTCATTTTTTAAAACATTCGTAACTTTTACATATGACATTATTTTTTACATAATAAAAACGAGTACTTTTTAATCTTTAAAATGAGTATAGTGTTGATATAAAAAAAGAATTTTTTTTAACTCATTGTATAATTTCGTTTGGTCATTGTTTAATCTTCTGAATTGATGAAGATTACACAATATTCAGAAGATTACACAACTATCTGATTAGTAATACATAATAAACTTGAAACATAAAAAGTTTACATTTCTTATTATTGTGTTATTCGAAAATTATCATTTAAAAAAAAACAATACATAACACAATAGTCAACATTAAACAAAAGGGTAACAGAATGACCAACTCTAGATTCGATAATTAGCAATCGACACAATGAGCTGATTGACGAGCATCACAAAACGACATGATTAAGACTACATAATAAACTGAAATACGTAGAGATATTATATTTTTAGCATTGTGTTATTTGAAATCGTCATTTTAAAAAACACAATGTATAAGATAATAGTCAAAATTAAACAAAATTGATAACATAATACCAACACTAAACTCGATCTGATGAGTAATACATAATAAACTTGAAACGTAAAAATTTAACATTTTTTTATTACTATGCTATTAAAAAATCATCATTTTAAAAACACAATGTATAATACAATGGTCAACATTAAACAAAATTGGTAACACAATGACCAGCACTATACTCGATTATTAGCAATCGACACAATGAGCTGGTTGATGCGAATTATACATTGACATGATCAATATTACATAATGAATTAAAAAGCATACAAAAATATGTTTTTAGCATTGTGTTATTTGAAAATCATCATTTTAAAAAACATAATGCATAACACAATAGTTAATATTAGACACAATGGGTAACACAATAACCAACACTAAACTCGATCTGATGAGTGAAACATAAAAACTTTACATTTCTTATTATTGTGTTATTCGAAAATCATCATTTAAAAACAACATAAATGGTCACCTTAGATAAAATTGATAACACAGGTCAACCTTAGATAAAATTGATAACACAATGACCAGCACTAGACTCGATGATTAGCAATTGATACCATGAGCTGCTTGACGAAGATTACATAACAACCTGATCAGGATTACACAATAAACTGAAAAAAAAATAAAAAGTACATTTTAACACTGTGTTATTTGAAAATCATCATTTTAAAAAACATATTGCATAACAGAATAGTCAACATTAGACATAATAGGTAACACAATGACCAACACTAGAATCGATAATTAGCAATAGGCAAAATAAGCTGCTTGACGAGTATTAAACAATAACTTGATTAGAATTACACGATAAACTAGAAAAACGTAAAAAAAATTAAATTTTCAGCATTGTTTTATTTGAAAATCACCATTTTAAAAAACACATAGTTAACATTAGACACAATGGGTAACACAATTACTAGAACTAGACTCAATGATTAACAATGGACATAATGAGCCGGTTGATGAGAATTACACAATGACCTGCTCAGTATTACACAAGGAACTGAAAAACATACAAAATTATATTTTTAGCACTGTGCTATTTGAAAATCATCATTTTTAAAAAACACAATGCATAAGCAAATGGTAAACATTAGCCATAATAATCCGATGAATATTACACAATGACCTGATATTACACAATGACTTGATATTACACAATGAGCTACCAAAACATAAACAAAGTCACTTGTTCCATATTAATCAACGATGTAAATCAAGCATTTAGATAATTACACACTAAAATATCAACTCGTGACCAATTATCACACAAGAACAAGTAACAATCACACAAGAACAAGTAATTACGCAAGGTGACTTACATTCGTGTGGCATTATCACGCAAAGATGAAATTATCACGCAAGAATACCTTCTTGTGTAATAATTTCACCTTTGTGTGATAATTCCATATCTGCATAATTAATTCTTACACTTGTATTATAATTCCACCTGTAACGTTCATTCTTGCGTGATAACCTCGTACGCTTCGCTCGAAAAAAACACTTTGTATCGTAACCTTTCTCTCTCTACACACACACACATATGTAATATAGAGAAAATTATGTAACGATACGAATATCATTTGTCAAAATTCGGACAGGCATGTTCAGTGGAATTCGACTTTTAAAATATTTGACATTCGACTTTTAAAATATTTGAACTTGCGTTATGACAAATGATACATTACAAAATTTTCAGAAAATTCTTTCATCTTGTTCTAACTATATTGTTTTCGAATACTGCCGGGAAGCTATTCACGATATCCCTAAAGGCTGTTTGGTTCGCAGAATGTTTTGCAAAGGAATTAAAAATGGAATTTGGAATTCGCATTGAAATTAGAATCTTGTTAAAATTTATAACGTATTTAGTTGGTCAATTTTGAGTGAAATTGGAATGTTAATTTTGAACATTCCATAGGTAAGTGGAAGAAATGTAAATTCCAATGAATGTTAGAAAATTTTTCAATTTCAATTTCATCCGTTGACCAACCAAACATGATTTTGGATGGAAAAATTTTCAATTCTAATTTCAATTCCTAACAATTTTGTGAACCAATGGAACCTAAGTTTCTAGAGTTTTTAAAAACCTCAACTAAAAACTTATTGGAGATATAATATCCCACGAGTATAGTATTCATGAATGATATCTAATGGCTAACAAGTTAAAAGTTTTGAAAATTAAAATGATGTGTCTAAGCAAATGTTAACATGTATGATTTTTTTAAATAGTGTTTTTGAACCACATCCCTTTTTACTTATGTTCCCGCTCTAAACACGTGCTTACATGTTACGGGTTGAAGTTGTAACTAACAAAATAACTTTCGATTTGAGTTTCTATGAATATGATCTAAATTTTGCAACTAATACAAGAAGTTCTTTCCACCATAGTTTTTTTGATTTGTATTTAATAAGGTATGCTCCCAAAACAACATACACGAGTCAATGACAGCGGGACCAATTGGTGGTAGCTTGGTAGGAAGACGATGCTTAATTTATATCATAGTTTGAGAAATGAGATGAATAAATGACAAAAGGGTAGCAACTCAAGCAACGAACTTGAGAAGTGTATTGGAACAAATTTTATATCCACTATGGCTCCTAATGAATTTAAAAAGGTTTGATATTTTTAGCTTGGCGGTAGGAGAAATGAATCCCAATTTTCGATCCTAGCCATTATGCCCTGTGATTTACTAAAGTCCCAACTTCTATGGTAGCTTTGGAATCTATATTTCTTCTTAATGGCATTGTCTTATCGATGTTAAGAACAAGACTCTCTCCAGCGTCACTAGAGATGTGTATTTGTTTTAAGGATTATTTTGACGCGACGGATGATATACCACACATTTCAAATCTCAAGAGAAGATAGAAGTTGAAGAACGATTACACAAGGAACACTTGGAAACTTAAATTCTTCTCTCCTATGTGACGATAACTCGCCTCAATATGCCAGTTTACATCGACAACAATAATTCCGAAGAATGATAAACACTAATGCCGAATTAAATCAAAAATAAAATCAATATATTTTTGTAGTGATTTTCTATTTTCTTGTTTCTAAAATTTTAAAATGATATAGAAGTTAACTTTTTTGTTATTTATTTAACATATTTATTTTAAATGATTTAATTTTTTATTCAAACCGGTTTTGTAATTGGTTCTAAATCGAAACACACCGGTTCCACCGTAGTAGGTTTCATGCTTATAAAAACTAGTTCGGTTACCGCTTTTATTATTATTATTATATTATTATTATTATTTTGAACAACAACTCCTAGCTAGGGCCGACCAATAGCATATGTGGTTTAAGCTAGGGTTTTGAGCCTCCCAAATAATAAAGCCTCTATTTTCAATGATCCAATAGCATATGTGGCCCAATTGTCATAGGTAATAATAGTTTTGTTTGTGTTCTTCCAACACCAGCATCACTTCACCAAAACCTTGGTAATCTGCTTTTTTTTTTTTTTTAAATTTCAAGTTTTCAACCACCCAAATGACCGCCACTCTCATTAGTAAAATGAAAGGTCGAACTCAATGTGGAATTCTTAGATTTCTCGATAATCATCAAACATTCAAGCATGGTTGCGAGATCAATAACGACATTATTCGGTTCAATAAATCCTCACTCGCCCTTTAAGTTCAACCTACGTTTCAAATGAGTAAGTGATGAACGGAAGTATGGAGCCACTTTCTTTCTTTCTGATTCAAATTTCAAAGTATATTTATCACAATAGTGTCACGATAGTGTGAGGTTTCTTAGTGTGTGTTAATGTGTGATTAAGAAAGGGTTGCGATCAGGTTTTCTTTATCTGATTAAGGCGTTGAGCGACCGACGACAAAAAGGGCTGAGAATCTGTGATTGATCGATCGGCGAGTAGGTGACGAACGACTAACCAAGGGTAGGGGCTACTGTCATCAGGTTATTGTTTCTAGTTTCTTGCTATTTGTGCTTTAAATAGATGCTTGCAAATCAATATTAGTGTAGAGTGTAGACTAGTTAGTGTTGCTGATCTTAGTCGTTTACTAATTTGTTTCTGAATTGGTTATTTGTTTTTTGTTTTGATTAGGATCTGATTTGGTAAGTGTTTCTTTGATATTTGATTATCTCATTGCTTGAATCTGATTAGTTTGATTAATTCATTAGTTTATTTCTTGAATCTTATTTAGTGTACACAACATACTATAACTAGAAAGTACAACCCGGTTGCTTAGAATTTATAATAATGTCAATCAAATCCGTAAGTCTGAATGTGATGCATCAAAAAAGGATAATAGATTAAACAAGAAGCTTTAAATGAATCACTAAAAATGAATTCCTCCGATTGTGTAATTATTAGTTTAATATTGCCGGTCCCAAGCTATGATAAAAAAAAAGGGTTTATTGAGGGCCTCATATTTTTGTTTGCTTTGGGCCTTTAAAAACTTAAGTAAGCCGGCCCCGCTCCTAGATTATGTTGGATATAATGGACAACACCTAGATAATCTAGGAGTTTCTCCCACCAAAACTCGAACCCACAACCTTTGGTTAGGGTAAACACACCACTCTAACTCCTACCTAATTACCACTTTACCCAACCTCCACCTAAAAATGGATAACAAATAAGGGTTACCGCTTTCTCCCACGGACTGATTTTAACTGTGTTATCTACGAACCAACCAATTATTGAGCCCAAACCGTTTTGTACACCTCTTCCGTCAATGTTATTTGTAGGGTGAGCAAGAACTAGTTCTCTACAACCGAAACCGCCAGAACCGCTGGACCGAACATCCGGAACTGGCTGGACAGAACTTTCCAGAACTGGTTGTATTAATATAGGTTTCGGTTCCCGGTTCTTATAATATGCGTATATGGTTCCCGATTCGGTTCTAGTTCCCGATTCGGTTCCGGTTCCAAACCCGGATATATACTTAAAACTGATATCCTATAAAAGTTTGAATGCTAATAACATACTAATTTATTTATGAAGCAAAATATAGTAATAGTTAACCCAAAAGGCTTCTGATTGTATCTTCTACTTAAAACTCCAACACTGTTCACTTTCAAATCTTTCCAAATCAAATCAAACAAACCCAACCAAATACAGTATTGATGAACAACGTTTATTGACATAACATCAAGTTGTTATTGTGGTTTGTGTATCCAATTGTGGTTTAATTTGAATATTGATTTACTCTTTTTAATAGATCATCACATCATGTCATTATTTTAGGTTTCTCAACAAAACCGGTTCGTTACCGGTTCTTCACAAAACCTTCTTCAACAAAACCGAAACCGTTTACCCGGTTAGGAACCGAACCAATTAAGTTACCATAAGGTTTGGTTTCAGTTTTCATATGTACACTATCCGATCTCGGTTTTAACCGGTTCCGGTTTGGTTCTAGCGTGTTGCACACCCCTAGTTATTTTATTTAAATTCGGTTTGTGTTTCACATTCATTATCCTAAAAGTATCTGTTTAATTAGCCCATATTAGATTCAGAAAAATAGATGGTCCAAATATTCTAGCCCAATATTAAATTCCTTAAATTTATTTGATGGTCGTTCTCATTGACTTGGGGCTGAGGAGCTCAAGAATGAGCTTAATGATTACATGTTACTATTCTACTTTAATTAAACTGCAATAAAACATTTGATTTGGTGCCCAATTTACAAACTAAAATTATGTTCCTTTTCTTTCGCCTATCATATGCCCTTTCAATGAACATCATTATATAGCTATAGATTTTAATCAACATATCCTCTAAAAATCAGATATTCGGTTACAAAAAGGATTCTTATTTTGTTCTCTGATGCAAACTGATTACTTTTCTAACACATAATTGATATGAATCCTAAGTAAGTTATGATTCGGTAGTTGGTACAAATATTCATAGGGGTTTTGAGTTTTGAATGTGGGTGTTAATCTTGATTTGGATATTGGTTTTTGGTATGACTTTAATAATGAGTTTGATGTGTTTGACTTATAAATATTTATGATGACTTCAACTTACTCTATGAAAATCGATATTGGGGTGATAGTCTAAAATTATATAACTATAAAGTTCCTGATTATATGACCATTCAGTTGTAATGATCACTTTGAAAATAAGCATCCGAACACCCCTTTGTGTTATTTGTTGTCTCATATATTTCATATGGATATTATATATGAAGTTCCAATGATTAGAAAGTAATCTCTTGTGCACATAATATTTTTCCGATTTGGGAGTTATTTGCGTATTTTTTTTATTCAGATACAAGATTACAGAATGCTATATTAAATGGGTTTAAGAAGTCTATAGCATTCGGGCTTGGGGGGATTGCTGTAACAGAAGTATCCTATTCGAGGTTCATCTATGCCTCCAACTTTTGATCCTTCTTCAGAATTGTTACATGTAACAGAAGTATCATACATAACACATTATCATCAACTTTCCTATAATATTATGTGTCTATTGTTCCATACAGTAAGTGTAGTTCATAACTACACACTTTACATCACTTTAACGTCTATCATCATTCTATACCAAGTATAGGTCATACATAAGCTAAGTCAATACGGATGCACAAGGCAAGTGCGGTTAACTAAGTGAATGCGGATGACCAAGTCAATATGGGTAACAGTAACAAGAGTAATGTGGGTGCCTAGAGACAATGCGGGTGAAAAATTAAGGGAAGATAATAGTAACAATTGGAGCAATGCGGAACATTTAACCCCATGTTGGTAACAGTACAAGGCAATGCGGATGAACTATATGTTCATTTGTATTCAATCACACTTAGCCTCTAAATGTCAATGCGGGTGATCTATCAATGCGGACAACAGTGTTTTATCCGTATTGGGAAGCTACGGCGGGAGTAGTATCACTAATCATTCACTATACTTAAAAAACTTTCTGAGGCAATATGACTATCATCAATAATGCGGGTAAAGTAACTCATCTGCATAGTAGTTACGCGCGGATGACTTTACTCATTCGCATTCAGTACACTTGGTAATTCATGTGCTGATGCGGGTGATCTTTCTGCTAATGCGAGTGTTGATGAGCCACTCACCTTAGTCCATACACTTTATCATAATCATGCATCCATCATATTCCCTAAATAAGGTTATGCAATAACATTGGTCATCATATCAACTTTTTTAAACATATAAAAATAGTAACTTTCATACTTTAGATCCTTTAGCCTTTAACACATCATTCATGTGTGGTATGTATACTAGCCGCAAAATACATAAACAAGTAAAAGTGGGGATCTAGAACTCACCTTTATCACGTAGACTTGATGAAACCCTACCCAAGAAGGAACAACCGATCTCACATATACATGTAAGGTGTCAGCTTTATCTATCAAATTGGTGTATAAAAACTCATTAAACATAAATCTAGCCTAACCTATCATATCACATGTAAAATTTGATACATTTTCTTGAAATCTTTGACTTTTTTTCTCTAGAATGCAGTTTTTTTCCCAATATGTCGCAATGCTTGCAAGAAGCATGCATGGGTTGTTCTGTTTTTGTTTACAGGGAGCTTTAGGGTGTACAACTCTTTGTTTGGCCACCTTTCGCCACTATCTTCTTTTTAAACTTGAAAACGGCCCCCTTCGTTATTTAACCGAGACCTTTTCACATCAATCGGGGTGTTACATATTAGAAGCTACACGAAAAGATATCGGCAATCAATGAGAAAACTCTAAAGCTATGGAGTGCAAGCTTATGAACAACTACCTCTTGGGGCTCGAGAATATTTAGCACGAGCAGGAGGTTTTAGTTACGTTTTATAATTATAATTGTTAACTTTATGTTAACTACTTTGTTATTTATGTTTGGACATATATGTTAAAGTATACCATAAGACTACGATATCTATGTTATTGTTGTTATGACATAATTAACATTCTATTATAGTGCTTGAAACAATGATGCTATAAGGTCGCATTTAGGTACAAACAAAGTTTATTTATCGTAACTCTGAATTATAAAAAAAAAAAAAACTGTTGCATCAAGGTTGCATTCTTTTATACTAAAAACATAATAATGTGCGTTTAAGCATATAAAAAGTTGCATTTTCATGTTAAAGGTTTGCATCCTAATAATTGTTGCATTTAAATAATACAAACAACTCTTTTAAAATGTTGCATTATCTAACAAAAAGATTTTCTAAATCTAATGCAACTGCATCTAATGCATTTTTAGACGTAATGCAACATTTTCACGAACTAAAGTAACATTTTAAACAGCTTGCATTAGCCTCATTTTATTGTGGTGTATATATATCAAGTCCATATAACAGTCTCTTTATTTATATATATTTACGTATTGTTTCAAGGTGGTGCCGCCTTCCCTCTCCTAATTCGGCCATTTATGAACCTGTCTTTCTCCCCATATATTCAATGGATGACTTTTAATTCTTATGATCCCTAGCCCTCTTAGCTTGTAATTTTATATTTAGATAGATATATTTGTTATATTGGTTCCAAATATTAGTTGTGTTATATCCTACCTCGTCCGACTCTATAAACAATTTATCATTTTAAATAATCATAAATTAGTGTCAATTTCAATATATAAGTTATGACTTTTCATCGCATGGTTTTATATCAATGAAACAGGAAGCCTTAGATATTTATTGGTATCATATTTCATTTCAGTCTAGAGAACATTAACATGATCTTATATAGATTAACAAGATAAACGGTACTTCCACAATTTTACATTATTCTCGCTCATATCAATATATAACATGTTGGATACAAGTATAGCATCCAGGATCACACATGACAGTGTTTAAACAAACATTCAAGAACACGCAAAAGGGAAACTAAAACTTTAGACCCGAACCATGTAGCTTTTCTTCACAAAGCTTCTCAAGACGCTCAACCATTTCCACTGTCAGATAATTTTTCCAATCACCAACTTCACCTTTCGAAATCACTGTTCATCCGGCCGTGGGAAACTTCCCTCTTTGTTCACCTTCAGATTACTTAAATTATCAAAGCTACACATTTTCAAATACCTCCGCCGTACTTTCCTTTTCTTCATCCAACGAAAATGGGCACCCTAAAAAGTTAGCAAGCTTCCTCAAATGAAGTTCCGGTGCTCTTTCATCCCTTCATATAAGAAAGTAAATTTTATCTGGATTTTTTAGGCTTTCCTCCCAGTACCCTAACATGTGATCCCAGAAGGGTCCATACCAGCTTGCTCCTTCACAAAACTTCTCAAATACTTCTTCAAGTGAATTTGTCCCAGTTTCTTGAAGCCTTGACTTGTTTGTGAAAGCCCAAAGAGAAATGAAAGTATCTTTAGGATTTCTACAAGATAAACAAGCTTGCATTTCAATCGTGGATAGATTTTGGTAAGATCTGTATGGCAAATGAGTCGAAAGGAGTCTAGGAGATGTCATGTAAGACAGATCTGGGTTCTCATCCTTGATGTAGAGCTCAAGCTCCAAAGAAGGAACAAGCATATGGGGGGATGTTTGATAGTATGGGTGATCTTCTTGGGTATGTGGGAAGCGGGTGCGATTTAGTAGGCTGAACAGATGGCCTTTAACCATGTAGTTTCCCGACTTGGGGATAGAAACACAAGAAGAATATCACTATCTTGAGCCTCAAAGTGTTTTTGACATGCAAGGGCTCCCTGTAGTTGCCAAGCATAATGCCAAAAAACCTGATAATTGTACATGTTCATAGCAACCCATCCCTTTTCTCTAGGAAGTTGAGAAATTAGGGTCCTGCATTCCTCACTTACTTCATCTTCATTCATAAATTTTGCTATACAGG
>JACCIY010000761.1:0-76045 GCA_025506505.1 Flaveria sonorensis | reverse complement strand
CATGTGTTTGCTTGTTTCATTCACTCCAAATACACTACGAATATGATCATCCCCATATGACCTAGAGGAACTTGTTGATGATTTACAGCAGCTTTTCTCTTCAACGATGCTTTTCCCATTGCTCTTTTACTTCCCTGAAAAATCTTCTATAAATTCACAATCAGGACTGTCATCATCAGATGACTCACTATCCGATCGTGTGTTAAAACCTCTTCCTGAATAGTTTCTTTTACCCTTTGATAGCTTCACTGGAGAAGTATTTTCTGAACATATCTTCTGCTAGAAGAAGCACCATTTTCAAAATTTCTTTCACTATCTAAATGAGCACCACCTTGATGGTCACAAGGGCTTTCATCATCATCTATGTAAATATATGTCCTCAAAGGACGATTCTTATCATCTGAACCTCCCTGTTTCTTTGTATTTTATCAGGTATGTCAATAACAAGACATTATTAAAATTGTAAGTATCCACTCAATCAGAACTACATTGTCGCTTCAATATTATTCCTGCATCTACTTAAGGTCTTCATAATATCATCTATTTCCTTGGTGATTGGCTATAGCATTACTTTTTAAAAGTGACCTTACAAATTTCTTCTGGATTCCGTGTTACAATTCTCTTACCGTGTATCTTTATTGGTTGTGCCGCATGAGTTGTTCCTAGGACTTGTCACTGCAGATGAGAACATGTCTGATTAGAGAAAACAATGTTGTATTTTCAAACATCAATTAATGATACAGTCACAACTCACATTAGCAATCTCGTAATCAAACAAACAAATATACCCAACAAAATCTCACTCATAAAGTCAGGTCTAGGTAGCCGGGGTGAGATGAGAGCAAATCTTACCTCTAACTCAAAGGATAAAAAGACTGCTCCAAGAAGACCCCGCCCCAGCTCAGTAAGCAAACAATAGATAACAAGTACTGAAGTACACCAAATTCACAATTAACAGGATGATCAAAAGAAAGTACACCAGATTCACAGTCAACAGGATAATCACAAAAAGTACACCAAATTCCTATCTTTATGCACCAACTAGAAGACCCCCAACTTCAGAGCACAACTCCCATTGCTTTTGCTTTCAAGAAGCACCTCATGTAGACGAATTCGAATTAAAATTGGCATAACTAGAAGCTTATCTTATAATATCTACACACTTCCTGATAAACCCTAACCCAATTTCTCCTTCATAACACCAATATCATCCAACTGAACCTTGATAAACTACGGTGTTCATCTATTAGAGCAACAATCATTCAAATATTACATACGAAAATTTCTACAAAAACCCAAATCATAAAAACGCGGAAACCCTAGTTAACCATCGCACACGTAACAGATCACGAAGAAGTAACAATTCGATTGCGAATATTACCTGTAGACTGATTCGATTATTCACTTTTAGAATCCGTCGATCTGAAATCAAATTGGTGGAGAAAATTGGCATGAAACTACAAGGATGACGAAAGGGGCATCGAATTTCGAAACAACAATTCAAAGATTGGGGCAAAAGATATACTACGTGTGCACTAAATACACCGGTTCGCTGACTTAGGATTAGTAACCATCTTTAAAGGTCGTTTTTTAATTTTTTAGAGACCGATGATTGCAAAAATTAACCTCTTTCACACGCTCTTTTCTGATGTTGGCTTAATTGTATAATACTTTCTTAAGAAGTTTAGTAAGTTTTGAATAAAAAAACTAGAGAAAGGTTTAAATACAAATCTTTTAAATGTAAAAAGTAAAAGGATTAAGATGTTAACACATGTTTTTTTATAAAATTAGCTTGGAGGCAAAATTGGTAATGTCCCTCTTCCAAAGTTTCATTTTTTAAAACATTCGTAACTTTTACATATGACATTATTTTTTACATAATAAAAACGAGTACTTTTAAATATTTAAAATGAGTATAGTGTTGATATAAAAAAAGAATTTTTTTTAACTCATTGTATAATTTCGTTTGGTCATTGTTTAATCTTCTGAATTGATGAAGATTACACAATATTCAGAAGATTACACAACTATCTGATTAGTAATACATAATAACTTGAAACATAAAAAGTTTACATTTCTTATTATTGTGTTATTCGAAAATTATCATTTAAAAAAAAACAATACATAACACAATAGTCAACATTAAACAAAGGGTAACAGAATGACCAACTCTAGATTCGATAATTAGCAATCGACACAATGAGCTGATTGACGAGCATCACAAAACGACATGATTAAGACTACATAATAACTGAAATACGTAGAGATATTATATTTTTAGCATTGGTGTTATTTGAAATCGTCATTTTAAAAACACAATGTATAAGATAATAGTCAAAATTAAACAAATTGATAACATAATAACCAACACTAAACTCGATCTGATGAGTAATACATAATACTTGAAACGTAAAAATTTAACATTTTTTTATTACTATGCTATTAAAAAATCATCATTTTAAAAACACAATGTATAATACAATGGTCAACATTAAACAAAATTGGTAACACAATGACCAGCACTATACTCGATTATTAGCAATCGACACAATGAGCTGGTGTGAGCTGGTTTGCGAATATACATTGACATGATCAATATTACATAATGAATTAAAAGCATACAAAAAATATGTTTTTAGCATTGTGTTATTTGAAAATCATCATTTTAAAACATAATGCATAACACAATAGTTAATATTACACAATGGGTAACACAATAACCAACACTAAACTCGATCTGATGAGTGAAACATAAAACTTTACATTTCTTATTATTGTGTTATTCGAAAATCATCATTTAAAAACAATGCATACACATGGTCACCCTTAGATAAAATGATAACACAATGGTCAACCTTAGATAAAATTGATAACACAATGACCAGCACTAGACTCGATGATTAGCAATGATACCATGAGCTGCTTGACGAAGATTACATAACAACCTGATCAGGATTACACAATAAACTGGAAAAAAAAATAAAAAAGTACATTTTAACACTGTGTTATTTGAAAATCATCATTTTAAAAAACATTGCATAACAGAATAGTCAACATTAGACATAATAGGTAACACAATGACCAACACTAGAATCGATAATTAGCAATAGGCAAAATAAGCTGCTTGACGAGTATTAAACAATAACTTGATTAGAATTACACGATAAACTAGAAAAACGTAAAAAAAATTAATTTTCAGCATTGTTTTATTTGAAAATCACCATTTTAAAAACACATAGTTTAACATTAGACACAATGGGTAACACAATTACTAGAACTAGACTCAATGATTAACAATGGACATAATGAGCCGGTTGATGAGAATTACACAATGACCTGCTCATATTACACAAGGAACTGAAAAACATACAAAAATTATATTTTTAGCACTGTGCTATTTGAAAATCATCATTTCTAAAAAACACAATGCATAGCAAATGGTAAACATTAGCCATAATAATCCGATGAATATTACACAATGACCTGATATTACACAATGACTTGATATTACACAATGAGCTACCAAAACATAAACAAAGTCAACTTGTTCCATATTAATCAACGATGTAAATCACATTTAGATAATTACACACTAAATATCAACTGTGACCAATTATCACACAAGACAAGTAACAATCACACAAGAACAAGTAATTACGCAAGGTGACTTACATTCGTGTGGCATTATCACGCAAAGATGAAATTACACGCAAGAATACCTTCTTGTGTAATATTTCACCTTTGTGTGATAATTCCATATCTGCATAATTAATTCTTACACTTGTATTATAATTCCACCTGTAACGTTCATTCTTGCGTGATAACCTCGTACGCTTCGCTCGAAAAAAACACTTTGTATCGTAACCTTTCTCTCTCTACACACACACACACATATGTAATATAGAGAAAATTATGTAACGATACGAATATCATTTGTCAAAATTCGGACAGCATGTTCAGTGGAATTCGACTTTTAAAATATTTGACATTCGACTTTTAAAATATTTGAACTTGCGTTATGACAAATGATACATTACAAAATTTCAGAAATATCTTTCATCTTGTTCTAACTATATTGTTTTTCGAATAACTGCGGGAAGCTATTCACGATATCCCTAAAGGGCTGTTTGGTTCGCAGAATGTTTTGCAAAGGAATTAAAAATGGGATTTGGAATTCGCATTGAAATTAGAATCTTGTTAAAATTTATAACGTATTTAGTTGGTCAATTTTGAGTGAAATTGGAATGTTAATTTTGAACATTCCATAGGTAAGTGGAAGAAATGTAAATTCCAATGAATGTTAGAAAATTTTTCAATTTCAATTCCATCCGTTGACCAACCAAACATGATTTTGGATGGAAAAATTTTCAATTCTAATTTCAATTCTAACAATTTGTGAACCAAATGGAACCTAAGTTTCTAGAGTTTTTAAAACCTCAACTAAAAACTTATTGGAGATATAATATCCCACGAGTATAGTAATTCATGAATGATATCTAATGGCTAACAAGTTAAAAGTTTTGAAAATAAAATGATGTCTAAGCAAATGTTAACATGTATGATTTTTTTAAATAGTGTTTTTGAACCACATCCCTTTTTACTTATGTTCCCGCTCTAAACACGTGCTTACATGTTACGGGTTGAAGTTGTAACTAACAAATAACTTTCGATTTGAGTTTCTATGAATATGATCTAAATTTTGCAACTAATACAAGAAGTTCTTTCCACCATAGTTTTTGATTTGTATTTAATAAGGTATGCTCCCAAACAAACATACACGAGTCAATGACAGCGGGACCAATTGGTGGTAGCTTGGTAGGAAGACGATGCTTAATTTATATCATAGTTTGAGAAATGAGATGAATAAATGACAAAAGGGTAGCAACTCAAGCAACGAACTTGAGAAGTGTATTGGAACAATTTTATATCCACTATGGCTCCTAATGAATTTAAAAGGTTTGATATTTTTAGCTTGGCGGTAGGAGAAATGAATCCCATTTTCGATCCTAGCCATTATGCCTTGTGATTTACTAAAGTCCCAACTTCTATGGTAGCTTTGGAATCTATATTTCTTCTTAATGGCATTGTCTTATCGATGTTAAGAACAAGACTCTCTCCAGCGTCACTAGAGATGTGTATTTGTTTTAAGGATTATTTTGACGCGACGGATGATATACCACATAATTCAAATCTCAAAGAGAAGATAGAAGTTGAAGAACGATTACACAAGGAACACTTGGAAACTTAAATATCTTCTCTCCTATGTGACGATAACTCGCCTCAATATGCCAGTTACATCGACAACAATAATTCCGAAGAATGATAAACACTATGCCGAATTAAATCAAAAATAAATCAATTATATTTTTGTAGTGATTTCTATTTTCTTGTTTCTAAAATTTTAAAATGATATAGAGTTAACTTTTTTGTTATTTATTTAACATTTTATTTTTAAATGATTTAATTTTTTATTCAAACCGTTTTGTAATTGGTTCTAAATCGAAACACACCGGTTCCACCGTAGTAGTTTCATGCTTTATAAAACTAGTTCGGTTACCGCTTTTATTATTATTATTATTATTATTATTATATTTTGAACAACAACTCCTAGCTAGGGCCGACCCATAGCATATGTTTAAGCTAGGTTTTGAGCCTCCAAAATAAAGCCTCTATTTCAATGATCCAATAGCATATGTGGCCCATTGTCATAGGTAATAATAGTTTTGTTGTGTTCTCCAACACCAGCATCACTTCACCAAAACCCTTGTAATCTGCTTTTTTTTTTTTTTAAATTTCAAGTTTTCAACACCCAAATGACCGCCACTCTCATTAGGAAAATGAAAGGTCGAACTCATGTGGAATTCTTAGATTTCTCGATAATCATCAAACATTCAAGCATGGTTGCGAGATCAATAACGACATTATTCGGTTCAATAAATCCTCACTCGCCCTTTAAGTTCAACCTACGTTTCAATGAGTAAGTATGAACGGAAGTATGGAGCCACTTTCTTTCTTTCTGATTCAAATTTCAAAGTATATTTATCACAATAGTGTCGCGATAGTGTGAGGTTTCTTAGTGTGTTTAATGTGTGATTAAGAAAGGGTTGCGATCAGGTTTTCTTTATCTGATTAAGGCGTTGAGCGACCGACGACAAAAGGGCTGAGAATCTGTGATTGATCGATCGGCGAGTAGGTGACGAACGACTAACCAAGGTAGGGGCTACTGTCATCAGGTTATTGTTTCTAGTTTCTTGCTATTTGTGCTTTAAATAGATGCTTGCAAATCAATATTAGTGTAGAGTGTAGACTAAGTTAGTGTTGCTGATCTTAGTCGTTTACTAATTTGTTTCTGAATTGGTTATTTGTTTTTTTTTTGATTAGGATCTGATTGGTAAGTGTTTCTTTGATATTTGATTATCTCATTGCTTGAATCTGATTAGTTTGATTAATTCATTAGTTTATTTCTTGAATCTTATTTAGTGTACACAACATACTATAACTAGAAAGTACAACCCGGTTGCTTAGAATTTATAATAATGTCAAATCAAATCCGTAAGTCTGAATGTGATGCATCAAAAAAGGATAATAGATTAAACAAGAAGCTTTAAATGAATCACTAAAAATGAATTCCTCCGATTGTGTAATTATTAGTTTACTATTGCCGGTCCCAAGCTATGATAAAAAAAAAGGGTTTATTGAGGGCCTCATATTTTTTGTTTGCTTTGGGCCTTTAAAAACATTAAGCTGGCCCCGCTCCTAGATTATGTTGGATATATGGACAACACCTAGATAATCTAGGAGTTTCTCCCACCAAAACTCGAACCCACAACCTTTGGTTAGGGTAAAACACCACTCTAACTCCTACCTAATTACCACTTTACCCAACCTCCACCTAAAAATGGATAACAAATAAGGGTTACCGCTTTCTCCCACGGACTGATTTTAACTGTGTTATCTACGAACCAAACCAATTATTGAGCCCAAACCGTTTTGTACACCTCTTCCGTCAATGTTATTTGTAGGGGTGAGCAAGAACTAGTTCTCTACAACCGAAACCGCCAGAACCGGCTGGACCGAACCATCCGGAACTGGCTGGACAGAACTTTCCAGAACTGGTTGTATTAATATAGGTTTCGGTTCCCGGTTCTTATAATATGCGTATATGGTTCCCGATTCGGTTCTAGTTCCCGATTCGGTTCCGGTTCCAAACCCGGATATATACTTAAAACTGATATCCTATAAAAGTTTGAATGCTAATAACATACTAATTTATTTATGAAGCAAAATATAGTAATAGTTAACCCAAAAGGCTTCTGATTGTATCTTCTACTTAAAACTCCAAGACACTGTTCACTTTCAAATCTTTCCAAATCAAATCAAACAAACCCAACCAAATACAGTATTGATGAACAACGTTTATTGACATAACATCAAGTTGTTATTGTGGTTTGTGTATCCAAATTGTGGTTTAATTTGAATATTGATTTACTCTTTTTAATAGATCATCACATCATGTCATTATTTTAGGTTTCTCAACAAAACCGGTTCGTTACCGGTTCTTCAACAAAACCGGTTCTTCACAAAACCGAAACCGGTTTACCCGGTTAGGAACCGAACCAATTAAGTTACCATAAGGTTTGGTTTCAGTTTTCATATGTACACTATCCGATTCTCGGTTTTAACCGGTTCCGGTTTGGTTCTAGCGTGTTGCACACCCCTAGTTATTTTATTTAAATTCGGTTTGTGTTTCACATTCATTATCCTAAAAGTATCTGTTAATTAGCCCATATTAGATTCAGAAAAAAATAGATGGTCCAAATATTCTAGCCCAATATTAAATTCCTTAAATTTATTTGATGGGTCGTTCTCATTGACTTGGGGCTGAGGAGCTCAAGAATGAGCTTAATGATTACATGTTACTATTCTACTTTAATTAAACTGCAATAAAACATTTGATTTGGTGCCCAATTTACAAACTAAAATTATGTTCCTTTTCTTTTTCGCCTATCATATGCCCTTTCAATGAACATCATTATATAGCTATAGATTTTAATCAAACATATCCTCTAAAAATCAGATATTCGGTTACAAAAAGGATTCTTATGTTGTTCTCTGATGCAAACTGATTACTTTTCTAACACATAATTGATATGAATCCTAAAGTAAGTTTATGATTCGGTAGTTGGTACAAATATTCATAGGGGTTTTGAGTTTTGAATGTGGGTGTTAATCTTGATTTGGATATTGGTTGTTGGTATGACTTTAATAATGAGTTTGATGTGTTTGACTTATAAATATTTATGATGACTTCAACTTACTCTATGAAAATCGATATTGGGGTGATAGTCTAAAATTATATAACTATAAAGTTCCTGATTATATGACCATTCAAGTTGTAATGATCACTTTGAAAATAAGCATCCGAACACCCCTTTGTGTTATTTGTTGTCTCATATATTTCATAATGGATATTATATATGAAGTTCCAAATGATTAGAAAGTAATCTCTTGTGCACATAATATTTTTCCGATTTGGGAGTTATTTGCGTATTTTTTTTATTCAGATACAAGATTACAGAATGCTATATTAAATGGGTTTAAGAAGTCTATAGCATTCGGGCTTGGGGGGATTGCTGTAACAGAAGTATCCTATTCGAGGTTCATCTATGCCTCCAACTTTGATCCTTCTTCAGAATTGTTACATGTAACAGAAGTATCATACATAACACATTATCATCAACTTTCCATAAATATTATGTGTCTATTGTTCCATACAGTAAGTGTAGTTCATAACTACACACTTTACATCACTTTAACGTCTATCATCATTCTATACCAAGTATAGGTCAATACATAAGCTAAGTCAATACGGATGGCACAAGGCAAGTGCGGTTAACTAAGTGAATGCGGATGACCAAGTCAATATGGGTAACAGTAACAAGAGTAATGTGGGTGCCTAGAGACAATGCGGGTGAAAAATTAAGGGAAGATAATAGTAACAATTGGAGCAATGCGGAACATTTAACCCAATGTTGGTAACAGTACAAGGCAATGCGGATGAACTATATGTTCATTTGTATTCAATCACACTTAGCCTCTAAATGTCAATGCGGGTGATCTATCAATGCGGACAACAGTGTTTTATCCGTATTGGGAAGCTACGGCGGGAGTAGTATCAACTAATCATTCACTATACTTAAAAAACTTTCTGAGGCAATATGACTATCATCAATAATGCGGGTAAAAGTAACTCATCTGCATTAGTAGTTACCGCGGATGACTTTACTCATTCGCATTCAGTACACTTGGTAATTCATGTGCTGATGCGGGTGATCTTTCTGCTAATGCGAGTGTTGATGAGCCACTCACCTTAGTCCATACACTTTATCATAATCATGCATACCATCATATTCCCTAAATTAAGGTTTATGCAATAACATTGGTCATCATATCAACTTTTTTAAACATATAAAAATAGTAACTTTCATACTTTAGATCCTTTAGCCTTTAACACATCATTCATGTGTGGTATGTATACTAGCCGCAAAATACATAAACAAGTAAAAGTGGGGATCTAGAACTCACCTTTTATCACGTAGACTTGATGAAACCCTACCCAAGAAGGAACAACCGAGATCTACACATATACATGTAAAGGTGTCAGCTTTATCTATCAAATTGGTGTATAAAAACTCATTAAACATAAATCTAGCCTAACCTATCATATCACATGTAAAATTTGATACATTTTCTTGAAATCTTTGACTTTTTTTCTCTAGAATGCAGTTTTTTCCCAATATGTCGCAATGCTTGCAAGAAGCATGCATGGGGTTGTTCTGTTTTTGTTTACAGGGAGCTTTAGGGTGTACAACTCTTGTTTGGCCACCTTTCGCCCCTATCTTCTTTTTAAACTTGAAAACGGCCCCCTTTCGTTATTTAACCGAGACCTTTTCACATCAATCGGGGTGTTACATATTAGAAGCTACACGAAAAGATATCGGCAATCAATGAGAAAACTCTAAAGCTATGGAGTGCAAGCTTATGGAACAACTACCTCTTGGGGCTCGAGAATATTTAGCACGAGCAGGAGGTTTTAGTTACGTTTTATAATTATAATTGTTAACTTTATGTTAACTACTTTGTTATTTTATGTTTGGACATATATGTTAAAGTATACCATAAGACTACGATATCTATGTTATTGTTGTTATGACATAATTAACATTCTATTATAGTGCTTGAAACAATGATGCTATAAGGTCGCATTTAGGTACAAACAAAGTTGTATTTATCGTAACTGAAATTATAAAAAAAAAAAAAACTGTTGCATCAAGGTTGCATTCTTTTATACTAAAAACATAATAATGTGGCGTTTAAGCATATAAAAAGTTGCATTTTCATGTTAAAGGTTGCATCCTAATAATTGTTGCATTTAAATAATACAAACAACTCTTTTAAAATGTTGCATTATCTAACAAAAAGATTTTCTAAATCTAATGCAACTGCATCTAATGCATTTTTAGACGTAATGCAACATTTTCACGAACTAAAGTAACATTTTAACAAGCTTGCATTAGCCTCATTTTATTGTGGTGTATATATATCAAGTCCATATAACAAGTCTCTTTATTTATATATATTTACGTTATTGTTTCAAGGTGGTGCCGCCTTCCTCTTCCTAATTCGGCCATTTATGAACCTGTCTTTCTCATCCCATATATTCAATGGATGACTTTTTAATTCTTATGATCCCTAGCCCTCTTAGCTTGTAATTTTATATTTAGATAGATATATTTGTTATATTGGTTCCAAATATTAGTGTGTGTTATATTCCTACCTCGTCCGACTCTATAAACAATTTATCATTTTAAATAATCATAAATTTAGTGTCAATTTCAATATATAAGTTATGACTTTTCATCGCATGGTTTTATATCAATGAAACAGGAAGCCTTAGATATTTATTGGTATCATATTCATTTCAGTCTTAGAGAACATTAACATGATCTTATATAGATTAACAAGATAAACGGTACTTCCACAATTTTACATTATTCTCGGCTCATATCAATATATAACATGTTGGATACAAGTATAGCATCCAGGATCACACATGACAGTGTTTAAACAAACATTCAAGAACACGCAAAAGGGAAACTAAAACTTTAGACCCGAACCATGTAGCTTTTCTTCACAAAGCTTCTCAAGACGCTCAACCATTTCCACTGTCAGATAATTTTTCCAATCACCAACTTCACCTTTTCGGAAAAAATCACTGTTCATCCGGCCGTGGGAAACTTCCCTTCTTTGTTCACCTTCAGATTACTTAAATTATCAAAGCTACACATTTTCAAAATACCCTCCGCCGTACTTTCCTTTTCTTCATCCAACGAAAATGGGCACCCTAAAAAGTTAGCAAGCTTCCTCAAATGAAGTTCCGGTTGCTCTTTCATCCCTTCATATGTAAGAAAGTAAATTTTATCTGGATTTTTTAGGCTTTCCTCCAGTAACCTAACATGTGATCCCAGAAGGGTCCATACCAGCTTGCTCCTTCACAAAACTTCTCAAATACTTCTTCAAGTGAATTTGTCCCAGTTTCTTGAAGCCTTGACTTGTTTGTGAAAGCCCAAAGAGAAATGAAAGTATCTTTAGGATTTCTACAAAGATAAACAAGCTTGCATTTCGAATCGTGGATAGATTTTGGTAAAGATATGTATGGCAAATGAGTCGAAAGGAGTCTAGGAGATGTCATGTAAGACAGATCTGGGTTCTCATCCTTGATGTAGAGCTCAAGCTCCAAAGAAGGAACAAGCATATGTGGGATGTTTGATAGTAATGGGTGATCTTCTTGGGTATGTGGGAAGCGGGTGCGATTTAGTAGGCTGAACAAGATGGCCTTTAACCATGTAGTTCCCGACTTGGGGATAGAAACAAGAAGAATATCACTATCTTGAGCCTCAAAGTGTTTTTGACATGCAAGGGCTCCCTGTAGTTGCCAAGCATAATGCCAAAAACCTTGATAATTGTACATGTTCATAGCAACCCATCCCTTTTCTCTAGGAAGTTGAGAAATTAGGGTCCTGCATTCCTCACTTACTTCATCTTCATTCATAAATTTTGCTATACGAGGGACTGATGTCTGCATGGAGATTAATTTTTGTGTATGCTTTATATCAAGGCTTCAACATATATGCGTATATATATAGACACACACACACACAATTATATCACTATATGAGTTAATGAGATATGTGCGTACACACACTACAGGTTAATATTAAAACAACCTTTTCTGACACTAGTTAAACTAGAACACCTATACTATGCACAATATATTATTAGAATATATTTTAAAACTTTAAAATTATGTTTTCTTTAGAATAACTCCCGATCTACTTTTATCTATTAACTATACGTGTATTTTACGGCATTTAAAACTTAACATACCTTTCAACTCTAGTAAAAAGAGACACGAGGATGTCCACTAACACATTTTTATGCTCATCTTCTTGGTCTACCGCAATCATGTAATAGAAATAATAAAGAAGGAAGCCAAATTTGATTTGATTGTTAAGGAGTTGGCAATTAGAAAAATTCAGCGATATAATATTAATGTACTAGATCTTAGGTGAACCACACGATCTTCCTAACACATTTGTCCGTAATCGATATATTAATATACTTTATTATTCCAACTTTATTAAAACTCGTTGAAAACGCCACAATTATTTTTATTTCATCGTATTTGTTATTATTTGAGAAAATTGCATATATATGGTTTTTGTGGTTTGATCATATTACGAGTTTGGTCCCTACCAATTTTTAAAAATTACAAACACAATCCAAACATTTGTAAGATTTGGTGCAAGTTTAGTCCCCACCGTTAATATCTGTTGGTTTTTAACATATGCGAGGGTTAAACTTGTAATTCTCAAACCATAACTACCATATTTATTAAAAGTGAAACTAAATTAAAATTAAATAAATAGGCCTCCACTTACTCTCATCTTCCTCTAGAAAACTCAAAGCCCCGCTACCACCATTTGGTCATTTTCTTCAACTAACTGAAAACGAACTCCGGCGACTATAGATCCAACGACGTTGTTGAAGTACTCATGTCATATTTCGTGAGAAACATTTAGATACATGAGAATCAACCATCCCCCCTTTTATATTGTAGGCTTATCATCAATATTTAATTTGTCTTTTCGGTTCTCAGTTTCCGATCAGCGACCCCGTCGGAGTTACAAACGTTAGCGGCCTAATACCCTCACGTTCGTCACCAGAGGCTACAGTGCACTCTTCCTCTTATAGTCATCGTACGTGACCCTGTTGTAAACTGAAACAAAACGGAATATCCCGGATTCTAAGCGGAATGCAAGGTTAAAAAATTCAAATATAATACCAAAACCTGTGTTACAAATTCAAACAAACTAGTTTTATTCCCGGCTTGCACCGCGACAAGAATTGTTCATGTCGTTCTCGTTATCTGGAAAGAAGCTGCTAGTGATATTTAAATTGCATAACCTTACAAAAAGCAAAAGCAAACAAACAAAATAGTTGACTGACTATTGTTGACAATAATAGAGAAAAGTGGCTTAACGCATCACCTAATGTACACCCAAATTAAAATCATGAATTAAGATTAACCATCGAGACACAAACTTAAGGCTGTTAATCTCACATTCGTAAAGTATGTAGAATGAGATATTGTTAGCATAATCTTCTTGTAAATAGTATGTCCATTGTTCCCCATAAGTAGTCTTGAACAATTATTCAACAAGACTACAATGGGGAATACAGGCAAAAATAATGTATTTTAACAACAATTATAAGCAATTTTAAGGGTTATTTGACAGCATCTGAATCAGTCTCTTAATGGTTGAAATGTATGAATAATTCAGCATTTAATTGTTCAGACTGTTTGTTTTGCGAGCAAATGTCAGAAGAGGTCTAATGCAGAATGGTTAAGACCTCTTATCTGAATTGGTCAGACATTTACCTTTGATTAGTTAAGCGATATACCAGCTCTTAATGGTTCAACCCTCTTAATGATTCAACACTTAATGGTTCAGACCACTTATTGATTCAGCATTTAATCATTTAGAAATTACCAAATAGCCCCTAATCATCAAACACAAACACAACTTTACAACTAAGACACAACCATTAATCAACACTAAAAGCCAATCTCTATCTGCACCAAGAATAATCCTAAATTACAATAAGTAACACCTAATGTACACTCAAATTAAAAAGAGGGCGAAGTTGTACTAAACACAGAAAAAAAAAAAACAAACAAACGCGAACATAAAAACATCAATATTACATCAAACATATGTAAACTACATCAATATATAAGATTAATCAAAATGAGATAATGCAAAACAATAATGAACCTAACAACCAAAAACACTCCAGATAATCATCCGAAAGAAGAATTCAAATATCAAAGCTTATTGAAATATTCTTCTATGTGCAGTTTAAGAGCATCCATAAACTTTTTTTATTCATAACCTTATAATTTAACTTACAATCATCATTTTCCTTATATTTATATCTTATTTTTCAAAAGCCTCCCAAATCTCGATCCTCATCTTTATCTTTATCTTTATCTCTCTCTCTCTCTCTCTCTCTCTCTCTCTCTCTCTCTCTCTCTTTCATGCTATTGCATCAAAAACCTCCCACATCTCCATCCATTGTCTCTCGAAAGAGTTGAAATTAGGATCGTGTTTTCTTACCTAGTTCATCTTCATTCATAATTTTTGCTATAAGAGGTTCCGAGGTCTGCATGGAGATTAATTTTTTTCTTGTATGCTTTATATCAAGGCTTCAACATATCTGTATATTGTAACATCTGACCCATTTCGATTTTTAACCTGAACCCGTTTATGTTGATGAATGGAATCTATTTTATTTCGATGTGAACGCATTAATGTTGTCATTTAATTCGAATTATAATCATATAGTTTATAAATATATTTTTTTTATAAATTTATAAAGTTATATTGGTATTTATGAAGCTTAATTATCAAATTTGAAAATAAATAAAATAAGTTTAAATATTATTAATTTAAATTTAATTCTAAAAAGTTTTGAGTTGAAAATGCAATATTTAAAACTTGATTTATAAAAACTTTAGCATGAAATGACAACAATTTAAACCACAGGCGCCAGTAGTGTAAATTCTTTTAAAATCCAACCCAAACCCCCGTCGACTTCCCCCCCCCCCCCTCCGGCCACCTCTTCCGGCCTCCTCCGGCGAGCCGATATTCCCCCCCAAAAACGTGGTTTTGATCAAATTAAATACTCCCACCAATCTCGCGTGATTGATTCGAACCCAGGACCCAATCCAATTCGAAAATAAAGCTCGTTTACGCGTATTCTCAAACCCGAAAGTTCCCTCCTACCCAAATTAAACCAATTCAAATGGAAACCATCTAATTTACTTGACAAACTGATTAATTACACGCTAAATATTGTTCTAATCATAGCAATCATACTAATTGAGCCGGTACAGCTCAGTCAACCGCGAATTTGGGAAAGAAACTTCCGAGAATAACCTTGGACTCGTTAGAATCGAACCCATCGAAATCACAACTATATAATAGAAGGTAAACCTTCGATTTCACTCCCACAAACTCTCTGTAACCTCAATTTGATCTAAATACACACACATATCGATTCAAGACCGTGTTCAACCCACGACCTGCTCAAACTCAATCCCATCAATCTCCATATCATTTCGGGTAATTAAACACACTCACACACTCGATTTACATGGGTAATTAAAGCCCCATGTTTGATTTGATTATTGAATTCATTTTCGTGTTCAATTTGATCGAAATCGAATTAGGGTTCTTATGAAATTTGGGGAAACATCTAAGTTTATGATTTAAAAAAAATTAATCGAGTTCCTTGACAGATATTGAGGTTTGGCCCAACTGGTAACACACAACCACTCTAATCTGGAGGTCCCGGGTTCGAACCGAGCCTTCGCCATTTTGCCTTTTAATTAGTTTTTTGTTATATTTTAAATTCAGAAAATGTTTATTGTATTAGTAAATTAATATAAAAACTATTTATGAAATTATTACTTATTTTTTAAGAATTATAAACAATATATATTTACATTATATATAAAGGTTAAAGGATCCTAAACTTATTTATAAATTTTAAATTTTATAAAAAATTATTTTCAATCAAACATAAAGCATTTCAAATTATCCTAAACTAACAATTAATTATTCCATTAATTATTTCTTTGACCAATAATTTTTATTAATTAATAATTATAATTTTCATTCTGTAAATACTCAAGCTTTAACATTATAAGTTTGGTATTTTATAAAGTCACCTAAAAATCAACCTAAATCCTTCCAAATTAATTTTTTTTTGTAAGTCATTTAAATAATTAAGAATTTAATTAATTATTATATAATTAATTATTATATAATTAATTAATAAATTAATTATTTTTTTCACATTAATATTCAAATGGTATAGATGTGCTAATTATATTTAGTAGTTTTATTACTATTATTCCCAAATATAATTACTTTAATAAATTCAATTTATTTTATTTAATCAAGATATTCAAAACAAATAAATTATTTTTATTTAGGCTTTGAGCAAAACCCAATCCCCATAGAAACCCTAATCCATTCCCAAGTTCTCATATCATTATTATTCTAATTCGAGACACCATTCTGTAGGCTAATCGTAAAGAAATCGTTGGTGTCTAATTTATCACGTTCAAACTCAAACCTCATCAATCAGGTGAGTATTCATTGCCCATTTTTTTATGTGTTTACATTTTGGAGAAATCATGTGATTCTATAATCAATCATTGCTATTTCATTTATAAATTCAATTCAATACATGTTATGTCTTTACTTGCAATAATGTGTTCATAGTTAGATAAACTAGATAAAAACACAATCATTAATTCATGCAACCATGGTAACAATGATAGATCTATTGGATTGACAAACCCACCCCATATGAATATTCGAGTGGTGATTGAAACCGGATTCACGTATACTATCACGACTCCGTCTGCGGACCGAGTCAATTTAGTCATTAGGGTTGATTGTGTTTGATTTATCTTTAATGTTACACTATTGTACTATAAGTCTTGACGTTGCCACGAGAATTGAATTATTTCACCATTAAATCAGTCTATCTATATGTATATATCCAAACCTGTGTTTACTCACCGGCTAGTTTTAGCTGACTCGTTACTTTTTCACATGATTTCAGGTTAAGCAAGTTAGTGGATTTCTTCATGCTCATCTAGGACCCGGACCTAGTCAAAATTAATGACAAATTTTGTTATGTTATTTGGGATTTATGATTAATTGTATTGCTACACTTTAACAAAAATGACATTTAATATTATTTCAATTTATTTAGTTCCATGTGCTATGAACAATCGATTTCCATTTCGTCTGCCCCGATGATTCCGCCATCGGTTGGGGTGTGACATATATAGTATCTAATAAAATGATATTTTTTTGCCACTTATCATTCTTTTTACCTACTTTTCTACCACTTGTTCTTTTTTTAGACATTCTCATATTATTTTCCCTCTAAATTGGTATTATAATAATTTAAACACTCATACAAATTTCTCCCTCTTATTAAAAATTAATTTTATTAATTGTTACATTTCTCTCTTTTATCTAGATTTTTTTTTAAAAATCAAGCTATCTTTTTTAAAATAGATTTTATTAAGGAAATTAAAAATCACATCTTTTAATTAAAATATAAATAATTTTTTTTTATATAATATGAAATTTTCTAAAACATTAAATCTTTTTTAAACAAAATATTTTAAATCGTTTTGTTTTTAAAAAAATTATAAAAAGGTGAATTTTTTTAAAATAGTCTTACTAAAACAACCAGAATAATTACAAATAATAGTTTTTAAAAAAATTGGATTTTTAAAAAGAAACACATTTTTATAAAATAAGTTAAAACAAATGTTTAAAAATAAAACTATTTAGATAAGAGAGTTAAAAAATAGTATAATTATTCTTTTTGAACTATTACATATATATAATTTAAATTATATTTTATATTAAAATATTATACTGTAACTATTCGTGTTTATTACTAATTATAATCAGTTTAACAAATGAGTTTTTAGCCTATCTATATATCTATTTTTAAATATTATATATACCGGTAGAGGATGTGATTATGTTGGACCCAAGTTCATGACATCCACATATGTTGTCGTAACTAGATAACATCATTAAAGAAAGAGGTTTTTTTAATTGCTCCGATATATAGAGACACACACAATTATATCACTATATGAGTCAATGAGATATGCGTGTACACACAAACTACATGTCAATATTAAAACAACCTTTTCTAACACCAGTTAAACTAGAACACCTATATTACGCACAATATACTATTAGATTATATTTTAAACTAGAACACCCATATTACGCACAATATACTATTAGATTATATTTTAAAACTTTAGTATTATGTTTTCTTTAGAATAACTCCTGATGTACTTTTATCTACTAACTATACGTGTACTTTACAGCATTTAAAACTTAACATACATTTCAACTCTAGGATAAAAAGAGACAGAAGGAAGTCCACTAACACATTTTTATGCTCCTCTTCTTGGTCTACCGCAATCATGTAATAGAAATGATATAGAAGAAACCTAATTTGTTTTGATTGTTAGGAGTTGGCAATTTAGAAAAAGTAAGGAATATAATATTAATTTTCTAGATCTTAGGTGAACCACAAGATGTTCCGAAGACATTTGTCCGTAATCGATATATTTATATACTTTACTAGCTTTAGTTACCCGTGTATTGCACGGAAATGTAAAGAGATAATTATTAAATAACATAAAAATAAAAATAAAATCAAGTGTATTATATTAAATAAGATATACAACTTTTGATTATAAGGTCACAAATAAGCAAAAACATCATTGTAAACTACATTTGTAATAACATTAGTAGGTTTACACTCATTATCTAAAGCTAAAAGTTTCAATTCATCTTTAATCTTAACTTGTGACAAGATGCCGTAAAGCTGATCATGCGTAAAAAATAGACTATTTCAAATATAAACCGACACTTGACAGAGATTGACCTTAACTTTTGTTTATTGTTATAGCAAAATATACAGTCAAAGAAAACTGTCTTCTTTTAGACTTAAAATGAATACTTTTGACGGATCAAATCGTGAGCTAGATATTAAGTGGGTGTGAAGATATAGTATGAAAAATTAAGATTTAAATAATATACACCGAAAAGTTATGTGCAATAATTAGATCAATTTCGAATTATTTTGACCCTGTAATCAAATATATAGATATAATATTGAATCAGGTTGGATCGGGCTATAAACGTTCATAATATATATGATTATTTATTGATTATTATTTATTTAATACTAACTTTAGTAAATTCGCGTATTATTCTGGTTGATAAAATAAAATATTAAATATAATAAAATTTTATGAAGTATAAAATGATAATCTAAAATAAGATATGATTAATATTACATATGAGTAATAACTATAAGTAATAAAATAACAATATCAATTTTTAAACTTTTATTTTTAAACTTTCTTTCCAAATACAGTTAAACATTTTTTTTTTCAAAACAAACCGTATTAAAAATGTTATTTTTAATTTTTTTTATTAAAACTCCTAATTTTAATTATTTTTAGTTTATTAAAAATTTACTTTTTAAAAATACCAATTTTAAATATTTTAAATTTTAAAAAAGTTAGATGTTTTAGAATTTTTTTAATTGTATAAAAAATTATTTTCTAAAAATAACATTAATAAAAATGCATCTTTCTTAATTTATTAAAAATTTAATCTAAAAAAGAATTAAAATTATTTAATATTTATTAATTTAGGTAATTAGTTAAGAGGAGAGAGGAGGGAAAAATAAACTTAGGGGGTCTAGAAATTTATCAAGTGTCCCACTAAGTTACTTTTTTAGTATTATATACAGATTATTCCAATTTGTTGAAGTACTCATGTCATATTTCGTGAGAAACATTTAGATACCTGAGAATCAACCATCCCCTATTTTATGTTGTAGACTTATCATCAATATATAATCTGTCTTTTTGATTCTCACCTTCTGATCAGTGGCCTCGTCGGAGTTACAAATGTTAGCAGCCTAATACCCTCACATTCGTCACCAGAGGCTACTATGCACTCTTCCTCTTATAGTCATCGTACGTGACCCTGTTGTAAACCTGAAACAAAACGGAATATCCCGGATTTTAAGCAGAATGCAAGGTTAAAAACTTCAAATATAATACCAAAACCTGTGTTACAAATTCAAACAAACTAGTTTTATTCCCAGCTTGCACCGCGACGAGAATTGTTCATGTCGTTCTCGTTATCTGGAAGGAAGCTGCTAGTGATATCTAAATTGCATCACCTTACAAATTAAAAGCAAACAAACAAAATAGCTTACAAATTACTGTCGTGAAATGGAAGGCTGTTGTCGCCAATATTAAGAGAAAAGTGGCTTAAGGCATCACCTAATGTACACCCAAATTAAAATTAACCATCTAGACACAAACTAAGGCTGTTAATTTCACATTCATAAAGTATGTAGAATGAGAGATTGCTTTCCCACAAGCAGTAATGTCTTGAACAATTATTCAACAAGACTACAATGGGAAATATAGGCAAAAATAATGTATTTTAACAACAATTATAAGTAGTTTCAATCATCAAACACAACACAACTTTACAACTAAGACACAACCATTAATCAACACTAAAAGCCAATCTCTACCTACACCAAGAATAATCCAAAATCACAATAAATAACACCTAATGTACATTTAAATTAAAAGAGAAGGCAAACTTGTACTAAACAAAGCAAAGAAAAAACACAGGCGAACATGAAAACATCAAAATTACAGCAAACATATGTAAACTACATCAATATATAAGATTAATCAAAATGAGACATTGCAAAAAAATAATGAACCTAACAACCAAAAACACTCCAGATAATCATCCGAAAGAAGAATTCTAATATCAAAGCTTATTAAAATTTTCTTCAATGTTCAAAGCATCCATAACCTTTTCTTTATAGAACCTCCCACATCCCGATCCTCATCTTTATCTTTATACTTTTACTATCTATCTGTATTTTATCTCTCTCTCTCTCTCTCTCATACTATTATTTCAAAAACCTCCCACATCTCCATCCATTTTCTCTCAAAAGAGTAGAATTAGGGTCGTGCACTCCATATTGAGTTCATCTTTATTCATAAATGTTGCTATAAGAGGGACTGAGGTCTGCATGGAGATTAATTTTTTTGTATGCTTTATATCAAGGCTTCAACATATATGTATATATATATATACATATATATACATATATGTATATATATACATATATGTATATATATGTATATATATACATATATGTATATATATACATATATGTATATATATACATATATGTATATATATATATAGGGGAATGTTACTATACAAAGTATTTTTTCATGCGAAGGTTACCAAGTTTTGGGTGAAATAATCATACAAGAAAAAGTAATAATTACACAAGAATGATTACACTTGTGTGATATTATCACGTAGGGATGGAGTTATCACGCAAGAATTCAACCTTTGCGTGATAATTCCATTTCTGCGTGATTAATTCTAACACTTGCGTTATAATTCCACCCGACCCGTAACGCTTATTCTTGCGTGATAACTTCGTACGCTTCGTACGATAAAAAACTTTTGAAATGATTTGATGTCAATTTAGTTATTATGAATTTATTAATTTGCCATATTTGAATTTATGACTCTTTAACTATCGTTGGGTAAGGAAACTGACTAGCTATCGTGAATTTCTAAGTTTCTCATCTTATGAATTTGTGATTGTACTTAGGTGAACAATTTTTTAACGGCAATTCATATTATCAGGAAATAAACATCAATCTTACCGCATTCATTTTCATTAGAAAAACGTTATCACAATGTAACACGGTTATAACTACTAGTTATAGTTTAGTTACGAAATCTTATGACATAAGACAAATGTGAAAAACATAAATAATAATGGGTTAAATGGGTCAACCATAAACCCGTCGGATTAAGCCGAACAAGACGCTCTACCTTAAGAGGTTCGTGGATTCCACCTGGAGCTGACACGAAGCCTTATGCACTAAACAAAAATCCACGAATCTCGTGTTAGGTTTATGTCACACCTATATTTGAATAGCTTGACTTCTTCACAAGATAACAAAAACAAATTCATAATCACCTAACAAACAAAACAAAAGTTATTAATGGTTATGAGAGGCTGGTATCATAGCTCGATACTAATAAAAATCAATTTGTTTTCTTTATAACAAACCGAGTTATTTGGTATTGAACTGAAAATGCAGCCAAAGGTTGTCGTCACCACCCATAAGTATTTAATCCTTAGATGGCGATATCGGTAGGGCCGGTACTTCTCAAAGAATATGAAAAAGCCTAATTGCTTTCTATTTCATATTTAATATACCCCCAACAAACTTCACAACTAATTATTCTAATAATATATTATATAATATTTTGGTTTTTTTATATCTATTAGTTTCTCAGAAATTGTAACTTTATAATTATTGTTAGGTACTGAATTGACTACTTGTACTTAACTTCTCAGTTGCTCATGTATTGAATTTATTTTTTGTTATGTTTAGGTGAACTTTTTTTAACGATAATATGAAACACGATATTTTTAGGTCATTTTTAGAATAGCCCGAACATTATTTTCTAATCATGCATTTAATAATATTTAATTAAATGCATGTAAGATACTATTTCCAGGAAACCTCACACTTGGTTTTTTGAACATCATAAACACATAATTCTTAAACATTAAACGTTTATTAACATAGCAGCAAAAATAAAACTATCAATACTTAATCATTGTCTAAAACTATTAAATTCATTCATAACATTTGATCCATCAAAATGCTAGTCTTGATTACAATCAGGTAACTTCGCGTCTGTGCTAAATTATTTTATTTACCTGTCAAGATAATATGCATACAAAGTCAGCGTTGCTGAGTGCGTTCTAATTTTAAAACTTTAAAGAAACTCATTGGCATATTAGACATTTAAAAACATTTAATTTTAATCAGTATTAAATCATCAATGCAATATACACATAATATCTTTATCATCATTTGTACTTCACATAGGTTTTTAAGCTTTAACATTGTACTCTTTCATTTACTTTATCTTTATTTTTCACTTTAACTTTGAGCTAGTACAAGTACTAAGTTCCTTTAGAGGGTGAGTATACACTAGGTATAAATCCTTTAGCGGGTGAGATTGCACAAGACAAATCGCCTTTAGGGGTGAGAATGCACAAGGCGAATCTTCTTTAGCGGGTGAGATTGCACAAGACAAATCTCCTTTAGCGGGTGAGAATGTAGTGAATGCAAACTTCTAGAGTGCTTGCAAGACTTTTTGTATATTAGGCCCATTTCTTTCATTAATTACTATTATTTTCTTTCTTTATTACTTTATCATAATATTACTTATTCATTCATACTTTATCATAACCATGGTCATACTTTACGACTATCATACATAACACATTATCATCAACTTTCCATAAATATTATGTGTCTATTGTTCCATACAGTAAGTGTAGTTCATAACTACAAACCTTACATCACTTTAACGTCTATCATCATTCTATATCATGTATAGGTCATATACATAAGCTAAGTCAATACAGATGGCACAAGGCAAGTGCAGTTAACTAAGTGCATGCGGATGACCAAGTCAATATGGGTAACAATAACAAGAGTAATATGGGTGACTAGAGTCAATACAGGTGAAAAATTAAGGGAAGATAATAGTAACAATTGGAGCAATGCGGAACAATTAACCCAATGTTGGTAACAGTACAAGGCAATGCGGATGAACTATATGTTCATTCGTATTCAATCACACTTAGCCTCTAAATGTCAATGCGGGTGATACAACAGTGTTTTATCCGCATTGGAAGCTACTGCAGGGAGTAGTATCAACTAATCATTCACTATACTTAAAAAACTTTCTGAGGCAATATGACTGTCATCAATAATGCTGGTAAACGTAACTCATCCGCATTAGTAGTTACCGCGGATGACTTTACTCATCCGCATTCAGTACACTTGGTAATTCATGTGCTGATGCGGGTGATCTTTCTGCTAATACGAGTGTTGATGAGCCACTCACCTTAGTCCATACACTTTATCATAATCATGCATACCATCATATTCCCTAAATTAAGGTTTATGCAATAACATTGGTCATCATATCAACTTTTTTAAACATATAAAAATAGTAACTTTCATACTTTAGATCCTTTAACCTTTAACACATCATTCATGTCTGGTATGCATACTAGCCCCAAAATACATAAAACAAGTAAAAATTGGGATCTAGAACTCATCTTTTATCACGTAGACTCGATGAAACCCCTACCCAAGAAGGAACAACCGAGATCTACACATATACATGTAAAGGTGTCAACTTTATCTATCAAATTGGTGTATAAAAACTTAATAAACATAGATCTAGCTTAACCTATCATATCACATGTAAAATTTGATACAATTTTTTGAAATCTATTTTTTTCTCTGGAATGCAGCTTTCTCCCAATAGATCGCAATGCTTGCAAGAAGCATGCATGGGGTTGTTCTGTTTCTGTTTACAGGGAGCTTTAGGGTGTACAACTGTTGTTTGTCCACCTTTCGCCCATATCTTCTTTTAAACTTGAAAACGACCCCCTTCCTTATTTAACCAAGACCTTTTCACATCAATCGGGGTGCTACATATTAGAAGCTACACGAAAGATATCGGCAACCAATGAGAAAATTTGAAGTTATAGAGCGGAAGCTTATGGAACAACTACCTCTTGGGGTTCGAGAATATTTAGCACGAGCAGGAGGTTTAGTTACGTTTTATAATTACAATTGTTAACTTTATGTTAACTACTTTGTTATTTTATGTTTGGACATATATGTTAAAGTATACCATAAGACTACGATATCCAACAATGTTGTTGAAGTACTCATGTCATATTTCGTGAGAAACTTTTAGATACCTGAGAAGCAATCATCCCCCCTTTTATATTGTAGACTTATCATCAATATTGAATCTGTCTTTTTGGTTCTCAGCTTCTGATCAGCGACCTCGTCGGAGTTACAAATGTTAGCAGCCTAATACCCTCACGTTCGTCACCAAAGGCTACGGTGCACTCTTCCTCTTATAGTCATCGTACGTGATGTTGTTGTAAACCTGAAACAAAGCGGAATATTCAGATTTTAAGCAGAATGCAAGGTTAAAAAATTTAAATATAATACCAAAACCTGTGTTACAAATTCAAACAAACTAGTTTTATTTCCAGCTTGCACCGCGACGAGAATTGTTCATGTCGTTCCCGTTATCAGGAAAGAAGCTGCTAGTGATATCTAAATTGCATCACCTTACAGAAAGCAAACAAACAAAATAGTTGACCGACAAGTGTTGCCAATATTAAGAGAAAAAATGGCTTAAGGCATCATCTAATGTACATCCAAATTAAAATCATGAATTAAGATTAACCATCTAGACACAAACTTAAGGCGGTTAATCTCACATTCGTATAGTATGTAGAATGAGATATTGTTAGCATAATCTTCTTGTAAATAGTATGTCCATTGTTGCCCATAAGCAGTAATGTCTTGAATAAACATGACTACAAAAATTTCGACTATTAGCGGCGACAAGTGTTGCCGCTATTAGTTGCGAAAATCGCCGCTAATACCTTTCGCGGCGATATGTTGCCGCTAATAATTTGTCGCTAATGACTAATAATTCGCCGCTAACAGATTGCCGCTAATAACCTTGCTATCGCCGCTAATAATTCGCCGCTATTTGTTTACGTTTAAAAATTTCTTTTTGACTATTAGCGAAGACATGTCGCTGCTAATGGTCACTGTTTTTAATATTTTTTTATTTTTTTTAATTTCCAGTTTTACTCCCAAATAAATCTAGATTTCCCAATAACTTACAAATTTTATACAAATACATCTAGATTTCTCAATATCATACAATCATACATAAGTAGAAACATAAGTAATTTAGTCATAAAACTTAAACATAAGTAGGTTAACCGTAATACGTTATTCAAACGGGTTGATTTAACTACTTCAAAACAAACTTAACCCAGTGATACAATATGCTATTCAACCCCCTCGTCCAATCATCATCTTCGGCTTGATTTGGAGCCTTTTGCGAAGCAATTAACTGTGTAATTTGTGAAATAAAATTCGTATTCTGAAACAGAATTGAAATTTGCTCCTGCAAAATAAAATATACATTTATATTTTGGCAAAATATATATTATAATGTAACATATTCAACTTTCATTATATTAAATGTTAATTAATCATATTGAACCAAACACACTTATATACTTAGAAACATCCTAAAATTATATTATTTAGACCCATTTTGACACGTTTAATCTAAAATATAGATAATTTAAGTCTATTTTAGCGATAAAGAGTCATAATAACCTAAACCCACTATAATGCACTTAACACATCCAACTTTAAGTCATTTTGACCTGTTTAAACTCAAATCATGTCATTTTCATCCATTTTGACCATTTTAATCTAAAATATAGATAATTTAAGTCTATTTTAGCTATAAAAAGTCATAATAACCTAAACCCATTATGATGCACTTAACACATCCAACTTTAAGTCATTTTGACCTGTTTAAACTCAAATCATGTTATTTTCACCTATTTTGACCAATTTAATCTAAAATATATATAATTTAAGTCTATTTTAACGATAATAAGTCATAATAACCTAAACCCACTATGATGCACTTAAAACATCCAACTTTAAGTCATTTTGACCCGTTGAAACTTAAATCATGTCGTTTTCACCCGTTTTGACTCGTTTAATCTAAAATATAGATAATTTAAGTCTATTTTAGCAGTAAAGAGTCATAATAGTCTAAACCCACTATGATACACTTAACACGTCCAACTTCAAGTCATTTTGACCCGTTTAAACTCAAATCATGTTATTTTCACCTATTTTGACCTGTTTAATCTAAAATATAGCTAATTTAAGTCTATTTTAGCGATAAAGAGTTATAATAATCTAAACCTATTATAATACACCTACCTGTGTAAATGACTGAGGAGTTTGTTCTTAATCATAAGCAAAAGAAGTCGACCCTGCAGATGATGATGGTTTACGCCCAATTCCTCTGATATGTCCACACCGTTGTCCCAACACTGACTCAAAAACATCGACTTCATTCAGCGTTGATGAACCACTTTCTTTATTTTGTGATTGGCTTAGCTCATTAAACCTTTCTTTAATTGATTCTGTATTAATTAACAAAATATATTAACATATTTATGCATATATATATATATATATATATATATATATATATATATATATATTTGAAAACTATACTTTTTAGAAATACTTACATATTGTGGCTATGCTACCTCGCTATCAAAGGTGTCATCTTTATCAAGTTGGTGTTTGAACAACAAACAAAAAAAACATAAAAAAAACTTACCTTAAACTCAAGCAACTAGAGGTGGTGGTGGCGGTGACTTTCGGCAGACGAGAGCCGGCTCCGGTGGAGTGGTGGAGCCTATTTTGGGGACTCAAGCAACTAAGTTGGTGTTTGAAAAACAAACAAAAGAACATAAAGAAAAATTACCTCAAGCAACTAGAACCGACACTTAGAGGTGGCAGTGGCGATGACTTCCGGTAGACGAAAGGCGGCTCCGGTGGAGTGGTGGGAGGAGCCGCCGGTGAGGTGGTGACGGTGGGTTGTTGGAGAGCCGGTCCGTGAGGTGGTGACGGTGGGGTGTTGGGGAGTAACCTCCGGTGACTGTGGGGTGTTAGGTGGCGACGGTGGAGTGGTAGAAATGGGCCCGAAATCAGCAGTAGGGGAGCATGCGACAGTGTGGGTGGAGTTGCCGCTAATGGTGTCGCCGCTACTGACCTATGTGTACGATCCAATGCTCACCGTTAAATCTTGTTTCTAATGAACGGCTAGATCTAAACGGATCTGAAGCAATAGCGGCGACAAGTCGCCGCTAATGGTGTCGTCGCTAATGCTGTCGCCGCTATTGAACTATGTGCACGATCCATGCTCACCGTTAGATCTTGTTTCTAATGAACGACCGGATTTAGGTTAGGCAAACATAATGTATTTTAACAATAATTATAAGCAGTTTTAGGGGCTGTTTGGCAGCATCTGAATCGGCCTGTTAATGGTTCAGATGTCTGAATGATTCAGCGCTTAATGGTTCAGACTATTTGTTTTACGAGCAAATGTCTGAAGAGATCTAATGTTGAATGGTTAAGACCTTTTATCTGAATTAGTGAGACATTTGCCTTTGAATAATTAAGTGATATACTAGCTCTTAATAGTTCAGACCTCTTAATGGTTTAGCACTTAATAGTTCAGACCTCTTATTGGTTTGACACTTAATCATTCAAAAATTGCTAAACAACCTTTAATCATCAAACACAAACAACTTTACAACTAAGACACAACCATTAATCAATACTAAAAGCCAATATCTATTTACCCCAAGAATAATCCAAAAATAACAATAAGTAATACCTAATGTACACTCAATTAAAAATAGAGGCGAGTTGAACTAAACACAACAAAAGAAAAAACAATCACGACATAAAAACATCAAATTACCGCAAACATATGAAACTACATCAATATAAGATTAATCAAAATGAGATAATGCAAAACAGTATGAACCTTACAACCAAAAACACTCTAGATAATCATCCGAAGAAGAATTCAAATATCAAAGCTTATCAAAATTTTCTTTAATGTTCATTTTAAGAGCATCCATAACTCTTTTTTTATTCATTCTTATAATTTAACTACCATAATCATCCTTATATTTATATCTATTTTTCAAAAACCTCCCACATCCCGATCCTCTTCTTTATCTTTATACTCTTATTATCTCTCTCTCTCTTTCATGCTATTGTTTAAAAAACCTCCGGCATCTCCATCCATTTTCTCTCGAAAAAGTTGAAATTAGGGTCGTGCTTTCCTCACTGAGTTCATCTTCATTCATAAATTTTGCTATAAGAGGACCGAGGTCTGTATGCAGATTAATTTTTTTTCTTGTATGCTTTATATCTAGGCTTTAACATATCTATATCTATAGTATCTAATAAAATAAATATTTTTTTGCCACTTATCTTTTCTTTACCTATTTTTCTACTACTTGTCCTTGTTTTAGACATTCTCATATTATTTTTCCCCTCCAAAAGGTATTATAGTAATTTAAACACTCACACAAATTTTCCTCTTATTAAAAATAAATTTTATTAATTGCTATATTTCTCTCTTTTATTTAGTTTTTTTCTAAAATCAAGCTATCTTTTTAAAAATAGATTTTTATTAAGAAAATTAAAAATCACATCTTTTAATTAAAATAGTTAAAAAAAAATTTAGATAATATGAATTTTCTAAAACACTAAATCTTTTTAAATAAAATATTTAAAATTGTTTTGTTTTTAAAAAAATTATATAAAGGTGAATTTTTTTTAAGACAGTCTTACTAAAACAATCAGAATAATTAAAAACCAAGAGTTTTTAAAAATAGGATTTAATAAAAATACTTTTTATAAAATATCTTAAAACGAATGTTTAAAAATAAAACTATTTAGATAAGAGAGTTAAAAATAGTATAATTGTCTTATTTCTTAAACTATTACATATATATAATTTAAATTATATTTTTATATTAAAATATTATACTGTAACTTTTCATGTTTATTACTAATTATAATCCGTTTAATAAATGATTTTCTAACCTATCTATTATCTATCTATAAAAAAAAGACTAAAATAAACGTGATACAATTGTAAGACTATCATATTAATTTTCTCATTTATCTATATTATTAATAATAATATTGAATACTAATAATATTACTTATACCATTTTCAAATTAAAATATATATAACTTAATAATTAAAACCTATTTTTTTTTGTTAAAACACACTTTTTAAAAAATTAATTATAAAATATAGAATACAATGAACTTTTAGAAAAAATCATTTTTCTTAAAACAAAATATTTAAAAATCACAATTTTTTATAAAGAAAAGTTTAAGAAAAACATTATTGTTTATTACTTAAAGTAGCTATTTATACGTAATTATAATCATATTTTATCTTCAAACGTGATTTTATATTGCATAAATTGTTATTACTAATTATTTAATATTTTATTTATTTAATCCGTGTAACCCGGGAGTAACCTAGTATATATATACAGGGAAATGTTACTATACAAAGTATTTTTTTTCATGCGTACAAAGTTTGGGGTGAAATTGTTACACAAGAAATAATAATAATTACGCAAGAATGATTACACTTGCGTGATATTATCAAGCAGAGATGAAATTATCACGCAAGAATTCAACCTTTACGTGATAATTCCATCTCTGCGTGATTATTCTAACACTTTTGTTATAATTACACCCGTAACGCTTTCTTGCATGATAACTTCTACGCTTCGCATTATAAAAACGCTTTATATAGTAAATATTTTCCTATATATATATATATTAGACACTATAAGTTAATTACATATGTGCGTACACACCAATGAATTAATACTAAACAACCTTTTCCAATACCACTTAAACCAAAGCACCTATATTACGCACAATATTAGACTATAATCTTTTTGTTTCAAACTTTAGTTTTATGTGTTCTTTAAATGACTCCTGTCTACTACTTATCTACTACATGTGTCTATATTTTACTGGATTTAAACTCTTCAACTCTAGAATAAAAAAGAGAACACCACACTAACAGATCCCAAAAACATGTTATGTTCTTATTGGCCTTAATTGTTTGATCAAGTCTGATTGAAGATTATGGGTCAAAAAAGTGTATCTATGGAAGAGTCTAAGTTTAGGGTCATGTAACCGCCCTAAAACCTATGAACTAATGTGAAGTTTGTATAATTTGCGATATATGAGAGGTCATAAATTGAAATTTTAATCTAACAAACCCTATACCCACGTCCTCATTACTACCGTCTTCTCTTCTATCTCACATTCACAAATATCAGGCAAATCTAACTACTCCATTCAAGCTTCCGTTCCTTCCCATTAATAGCAGGTAATCATGGATGTCTAAGTATACCATATCATGCATGGGTGTGTGAATATTAGATTTTTTTTAAATTGGGTGTTTTAGGGGGTATTCGTTGACAAGGGGTGTTATTCTCGGGGGTATGTCACTTTAGGGGAACCCGCCCATGGCAGGGGCGGGTTCTGTGGCACGGTCAACACAACGCTCGGGATTGTTAGGATTGTCACGTAACCGGTACAGAACCCGCCCCTGCCATGGGCGGGTTCTTAGTGTGTTTTCAGTGTGTGTTTCAGGCGTAGGCATGTGAATGATGTCTGTGTGCATGTGAATGCATTTGAGTGTGTGTGCGGTGTCAGTGTGTGTATGCAGAATGTGTGAATGTGAATGTGTGAGTGTATGTGACCGTGATTAACCAAGAACTCGCCCTTGTGAAGGGCGGGTTCTCAGAGCCTTTTTTTCAGCCACACAATCCACCTACCAAGCATACACACGACGATTATTTATATCACACAAATTTCATTTCAATCCATCTGCTTACTTACAAATTCTCTTTCTTTGATATTTTTTTCAATTCTCACTGTCTTTCAATATAATTTTCTCTGTAATTTCATACTCTATTTAAAAAAAATGAGCTGGAGAATTACATCAGGTCCACTAAATAACGATTTGTTATTTTTAAGTGGTCAACATAGAGCTGATTATTATTTTCGCGATCCAGAAAGCGACGAAGGAATTTTACGTGTTAGACGAGGTGATAAAGCTTTTTGGGATTATATTGATGAAAAACCTATCCCTGATAATATTATGAGGTATATACGGTTGGCTGGTTTTGCGGGTGTGATCGAGTGTGGTTATCGCAAACTTGACCGTGCTCTTATCTCGGCTTTGGTGGAAAGATGGAGACCGGAGACACACACATTTCATTTACCGGTTGGAGAAACTACGATAACCCTTCAAGATGTACAAGTTTTATGGGGTTTGCCGGTTGAAGGTGATGTTGTTTCTGGCACTGATTATTCTATGAGTGCAACTGAAATTATAATGAGGTTTGAGTATTTAACCGGTTGTACACTCGCTACAAGTGCTGTAAGTGGTTATAAGTTAAACCTAAGATTTATTTTAGATGAAATAATAAAACCATTCCCTAATAATGCCACAGATTTTCAATGCATCCAACGAGCTAGATTAATTATATTTTTTATGATTGGTGCCACTTTATTTCCTGACACTTCTAGCAACTGGGTGCACATAAATTATTTAAGTCATATTGAAAATTTAAATAACTGTGGTAGACTTAGTTGGGCAAGTGCAGTTTTAGCATCTTTGTATAGGCAATTATGTAAGGCAACGAGTGTCACTAATCGAGAGGTTGGTGGGCCTTTATTCTTGTTGCAATTATGGGCATGGGAAAGATTCCCTTCTATGTGTCCCCAGAATACTCGATCGATTGATTTCAGATTACCATATGGTGCAAGGTATGTTAAAGAAAACTTATAAATTAACTATTTTTTAGTAATGTTATATTTTTCTAATTAACCGGGCATATTTGAAAACTTTATTACAGATGGACGGTGAACTTAGTTATGTAAACACCACTCCACACTGTTTGAGTGCCTATCGATCTCAGCTGCATTCATTAAGCGAAGCCACGGTATTAATATTAATCTAATATTATTTTGTATAAATTAACATTGTGAAAACATATTGATTCATATTTTTTATATCAGTTTAATTGGAGGCCTTATGATAATATCATCCACCGTCTACCTGATATCTGCACAAGTGGATATCAAAGCTGGAGAAGTGACACATACCTTATATGTTGGGAAATTGTTGAGCCTCACATATCAAGTAGGGTTTTAAGACAGTTTGGAATGTTTCAATCAATCCCTACAAGTGTGTTACTAACCCGGGAGCAACACACAAATCTACATTCGATTGCTCGTAGAGGTGGTAGAAATAAAAACTGGATACAATATCATAATATCTTTGTTCAAGCATGGGCGTCTCGACATAATTCTATTGTGAATGAGGAATACACTGATTCGCCAATTGCTTCTGAAGCATACATGAGGTGGTATTTAGAGCGTACTGTTGTGTATACAACAAACCCGGCTCATCAAGACACGAACCCTCATGGCTTCCAAAATGATGGACAAAGATTGAGAATGATGGTATTATTATTATTAATTTATTTGTTATAATGATTTAATTATTATTATTATCATTATTATTATTATTATATTAAAATTAAACTTTCATAATGTTATTTATAGATGGATGGGATGAGTCAGTTTTATCAAAGACCAGGGGATGAATCGGGAAGGAATATGGCGAGCCGTTATATGGAATTTGCACATGCAAACCATATAAGTTATCTACCAACGCATGTGACACAGAATGTTGATGATACTCAACTTCCTCCTGTCACACAACGTTTACGTAGAAGGGGTAGAGGACGAGGGCGGGTTGGTCGACAAGTTGTTGATGATAATGTGGAGCAACAGAATATGACTGAACAAAGGGTTTCCACAGAACAACAGTTCAACTCCCCCTTTTTAAGCCAAATGGGTAACCAAGATTTTTTTTACGGTGGTACCTCAACTTCTCAGTTTCCACAATTTAGTCAAATGGCTACCCAGAATTTTGAAGAAGGGGGCCCGTCAAATCCTTATCAAAGCCCTAATACAACTTATGAACAATCGTTTCATCATTCTTCCCCGATACCTTATTACCCTCAATTTCAAGAGATGGCTCATTCAGTTGACCGGTTTTTTAATGCATCTCCTCCTTGCTCATTCGACTTAAATGATGAAGCAACAAATGATAATGATGACACTCGTTAGATGTTATTTCATTTATATTTTTAGAGATGTATTTTTACTTTTTAATTATGTAATTTTTTGTACTTTCATTTATAGAATGAAATTTTATCATAAAATAGAAACATAAAATACAATATTATTAGAATAAGCATCCAAAAACTAACAAGTAGTATAATAAAACTAACAAGTAAATCAGTAACACAACAAAGAAGGTCACATGTGGGTCTTGCGTTTGACTATCTTTTCTGTGAACCATTCAGGGTGACTATATGTATAACGATACTGATAAAACTCTTTTGCCATATAGCGTCGATATTTTGCACACGTGTCTTTAAAATTTCCCTCCATACTTAAGGTTTTTCCTTGAACTAGCTTTTGCATTAACATACAAACAAAAACCCCTGAATTACCACCAAGGTCACCCCCGTCTTTGGGCAAATACTCCTTAGTAGTTGTGAAAGGCATGTCATCCCTTTTATCAGGATGAATAAACGGTCCAGTATAATTTTTTTTCCAGTAACCAATCTGTTCCATCAGACAGTAAAAATTACATGGAATAAAATCTAAAATAGGGAGAACTAACTCATGATATAGTTCACGATATAAGTTATTTGACCAATACTGAAGGATCTCCATTGTATGCAAGTTGATTCGGATCAGTAACCAATCTTCTACTGCTTTTATAAGTATTGGAATATAAACATATTGCACTTCCCAAAATGGAGGGTATAACTCATCAGTTCCGTTGGCATATTTGATAGGCTTGACATCTTTCCACACACATAATTCATCCCGAAACTGAGGTGGTAAAATTGTCCAATTCAATCCCGATGGTCCAAATTTCGCAAGCTTTTCACGTCTCATCCGCATCATCCGTTTTACCCAACCTTCTATATGCTGTGATATAAAGTATTAACATCTAAGGAATATTATATAAAACTAATAAATTTTTAACTGAAAAATATATAAGATTTTTACCAATGGAGAAAGACGACCATCGCGTTCATAGCCTAATAAAGCACCCCAAAAATCCTTCCCAAGCAAGTTACCACTAAATAGAACTGAAACACAATACGGCGCATCACCGTTGTTGTAGAAGTCAATAGCATCTTTTGACCAGTTCTTAGATTCTTCTTCATCTGCAAATAAAAATGGTGTATGCACCGGTTGTTTTCGGATGAAGATGATTCATGTTGCTTCTTAGGCCGCCTCAACCTTTGTAGAATTGAACTCGTCGATCGGAGTTCATGAACCGGTTCTTTACCGGGTCGGTGTGCCATTTTTATGGGTTATTTGGTGTTTTTTGGAAGAGAAATTGTGAAATGTGGTGTGCTAGTATGAGAATGGTGGTGCTATTTATAGGAGTTTTTTGGAATAAAATAATTATTTTTTGGAATAAATATTTATTTTTTGGAATAAAATAATTATTTTTTATTAAACAACAAAATTAAATTAAAACAATAATAACCAGTAAACATCAAATAAAATTAATATACAACAATCTCCTCATGAATATGAGTTTGGACAAGTGTTCATGTTATGACCTGTTTGTCTACATATTGAGCATCTACGTATAACTGGTGCATCTGGATGATGAGCATCCATCTCGTTGTGTATCCTTCTCGTGCGTCTCCTACCTCTTGACGTAGTGATTTTTGATGGATCGCCTCTTATCCTCCAACCCGGGTTCGTCCAATAATCAGGGTGATGAAGCGGGTAAAAATGATCGTTGTACTGTTCTTGATAAACAACAGTACTATAGACCTGATGAACAATGTTATGAGGTGATTCACCTCTATGGCGGCAAACTGCAATTGCATGTGAGCACGGGAATCTTTGCATCTGCCATTTACCACACGTGCAACTTCTGTTTTTGTATTCCACGGTATAATCATTTCCACCAGCTTCATTTGTTTGGATCTTTGACAGAACTCTATATCTCGCCTCTCTGTAATCAAACTCTGTTATGATATGTTCTTGCGAGTTAATATCACGTGCATTGAACAAACGCCATATGCGAGGGGGTAACGCCGTGTTACAATTGGCTGCGATGTCAGTATGCTTTCTAAACTGTTCGACTGTTTTCTCGAACGTACAATTAATAATAGCTTTTATTGGCATAAGCCTGACACCTCGTAACGTATTGTTGAAGCTTTCTGAAATGTTCGTCGTCAGGTTACCCCACCTACGATGATTTTTGTCGTGTAGAAGCGTCCATTTACTCTCTTTAATAGTTTTTAAATATTCCCACGCTTCTGGATTGATGTTTGTCATTTGACTTACACAATAGTTATACTTTCTTTGTTGGGTGGTGCTTCCGATAGACCAACATATCCTTTTTAAGCTAGAAACCTTGAACTTTTGCATGAGGTTACTTCGAACATGTCGGAGACAAAATCGATGCACAACATTATTTTTCCACTCTTCAAGAGTATTCATTGCACGAATAATTCCTTTGTGCCTATCGGAAATAACACACAACTTTTTTCCCGAACCAATAGAATTATGGTGAACTGCAATGTGTGACCAAAATTGCTCGAAAAACCAACTCCAACTTTCCACCGTCTCTTCATTTACAATTGCATAAGCTACCGGCATTACGTAGTTGTTTGCATTTTTTGCAACTGCAATTAACATTTTACCACGGTAGGAACCTTTCAAAAAAGTGCCGTCAACAGATATCACCGGCTGACAATAACCGAATGCTTTAATTATTGGACCGAATGCCCAAAACACATATTTGAATGTATAATAAGCAGATGTACCGGTCGGATGATGTAACCATTCCACGATAACATGGTTTTTCTCTTGTAATGCGTTGATGTATGTAGGTAACTGCTCAAAATTACTCTCCCAGCTACCGTAAATACTCTCAATAGCAGCTTTTCTAGCTCGCCAGGCTTTATTATATGAAACATCAACATTCAACGTGTCTTTTAAATGTGCTTGAATTTGCTTGATAGGAAAAGCAATATCTTGACGAATAAAATGGATGATGCGGGTAACAATATCTCTGCATTTGAAACTTCTATTGTTGTTACCAACAACAGTACCAAAGCAGTTATGTGCATTCACCCATCTTGAAATTCTCCACATGTGATGATCGTGTTTCTTGGATGCATACACATACCAGGTACATGGAGGACCATTACCAAGATTATTATTGTAATTAGGGCTAGTACTGTAACATTTTGCTCTCCATCTTGTACGTTTACTTTCAACTACTACAGCCTCTCTGTTACGTGCAAGATTCCATAACCGCACTGCATGCATTACTTCATCTTTCGATTTAAAGTACATCCCAACACGGATTTCTTTTGACTCTTCATTCCATATATCCATATGGTCTTCATCGTCAAAATCAGCAGCTTCATAATCTCTTAACTCTTGAGGATCTTCAGAATAGTTTATCACCCCGTAAGATCCTGGATTAACATTAGAATTATAATAGTCTGAAACTCCATAGCTGTTGTTGTCATCATCACTAGAATCTTCTTGTGACGGGATGAGTTCAGTATCTTCACTACTGTCTGAAATACCATCATCTGACTTATCAAAACCTCCGTTATCATCGTCGACTTGATGATGAGAAATGGTTGACGGACCGGCTTGATAATCATGTGATCTTACATTGCCTTGATGATGAGAATTGCTTGACAACCGGGTGCTTCTGATACAGAGAAACCGCCAAGATGATCCAAATAATTGGATTGTTGAACAGACATCTTCGGCTCAATGATAACGTAAACATTTCCTTGGAAATTTTCAACATTTTCTCCCAAATAATACAAGACTTCTAGACTCGAGTCATTAAAAATTTCAGAGCTTTGAGAGAAACCACCATATGAGTAATATAATTTCAATTTCAAATTATAATACTCTTTTTGAACCTGAATATGATTATAGATTAAATCAACAAATTTTTCATACAACACTCTATTACGAAGAATAATTGTTGAACTTCTAGTAGAATTATCACACATGATATTTCCATTTTCGAATAAAATATCACCACCCCAAAATAATTGTAAAAAATAAGGTCGAGACATGTTGGGTTTGAACACAGAAAAGTTATGTGTTGAATGTATGTATCAAAAATAAGATTCAATACTTATATATAAAATTTTTGGATGAAAAGGTTAAGCGGTTAGGTTAAATATGTGGGTGGGATTTAGGTTGAGGAGAACCCGCCCTTGGCAAGGGCGTGTTCTGTCCCCGATGTGAAGGTAGGTTAAATTTGCGGTGGAAAAAAAGAGGAGGAGAACCCGCCCTTGGCAAGGGCGAGTTCTTCTCGATGTGACATGCTACGCCTGAAACACACACACGCAACACACACTAAGAACCCGCCCATGGCAGGGGCGGGTTCTGTACCGGTTACGTGACAATCCTGACAATCCCGAGCGTTGTGTTGACCGTGCCACAGAACCCGCCCCTGCTATGGGCGGGTTCCCCTAAAGTGAAATACCCCCGAGAATAACACCTCTTGTCAACGAATACCCCCTAAAACACTCAATTTTAAAAAAAATTCGAATATTAAAGATAGGTGCACGTGAATTGTGTGCGCGCGTGAATTGTGTGTGTCAGTGTGTGGATGTGAAGTCTCATGCGTGTAGGTGTTATATCACTACTAGAAAACTGTGCTTTTGCGACGGTCTTCTTGATCACAAAACAGTCGCAATTGTCCTATTGTAACCGTTTTGCGATCAAAAATGAGGTGGGAAAAAACACATGCTAAAATATTTGCTACTGAATGTTGCGACTATTACAAACAAGGCAAATCTTGTGACTACTTTGCTACCGCTATATTTGCAACCGTTTTGCAACCATTAATTTTGCAACTGCTAGTTTTTGCAACCGTTTTGCGACCACAAACTTGCAACCGATTCGCGACCGCCAATTTGCGACTAATTTGCAACTTATTTGCGACCGCCAACTTAAAACCGGTTTGCGACCGCCAACTTGAGACTGATTTGCGACCGCCAACTTGCGACCGATTTGCGACCGCCAACTTACAACCGATTTGCGACCACCCTTTTTGTGACTATTTTTTTGTCGCAATTTGGTCGCAAATTTCTTGAAAAACTTTAAACAAATTGATTGCGACCATTATTTGGTCGCAATACAGTCGCCACTTTCTCGGAAAAAAATGTTTGCAACAATCCTTGGGACAATTGTACATTATGTAAAGTTCTAATCTCATGTAATTATGTTGCATATACAAAAAAACAATCATTCAATTACACATTAAAGTGAGAAGAGAATAATAATCGTTAAGCCTAATGAACAAAACATTCAATTACACATTCGATCTTCTCTTCATACCAGCAACTCATTACATGAATAATTATGAAGCAAAGCACCTTCGTTTAGCTTTTTTTAAAATTGCCACAAATTGAAAACGAAACTGAATCAGTTAACAAAATATGATCCACAAGATTTGATGATCGGCCATATATAAAAATGGTGAGCAATCACTTGGGAATTGACCAAGATGCTTGTACCTACATACAAATCATAAGGCTTCGGGTCATTTTCCCCAAGTCAACTAAATGTTGACTATTAAGAGTCAAAGATTCTTGCACCTGGATTTTTGTTTCATTATTTCATGAGATTGAAACAATCAACAAGATAGGAACCTTGTTGATCTGCAACCTATGAAACCTCATTAAACCAAATAAGCATAAAGATAATAAAATAACGATAACTTATTGATGAATCTAATGATGTTATACCTGAGCTGTGGATGGAAGATTCTTCGTTTGTGAATCAACTTGAGAAAGAATCAATTTAAATTCTACATCATTTTAGTATAACAATGTTAGTGATTCACTTTTAATCTACATCACCTTTGCATGTGAAAGTCGTTCATTTGATATCATAAACTGCAACTACTCTTCCGAACCAGAGGAAATAGCAGCTAAAGAATCCTTCGTTGTCCTATCTAATTGTCATTGATCATCTCCAATTCATGGTTGGATTGTGGGGGCCTTGAACACTAATTGTTAGCTTTAGGTCTTGCTAAATCCGATTAGATCTATAGTAGGCTGGTGCAGTTTGAATCTAAAGGATTATGTTCAGATTGTTTGGTTTTGCTTGTGTATTCCCCTGAACTAATAAAAATTTAAACACCTTTCATTGCATAAATGTTTTCTGTAAGTGGCATATAAGTTAATTGTGTTATTTGCATTCCTCAAGCAGAGAACTTATAGATATGTGTTGTTATGTCTGACCCTTGTTAAAGGTTAATAATGTAAATTAATTTCCAATACAGGACTTACAGTCAAGATACTGTTTAAAAATTGTAGATCATAAGAACATACGTATCTCACTTAATGTACGAACAAACTGCATCAATATTGGATGGATATGTGATAACCAATGAAATTATATAATTAAAACAGCTAAACATACACATAAAAATCAGATTAAGTAATATAAGTAGCCTAGTGGTGTTTGGTTCAAGTCTCACTTAAAACATAGAGTTGATTTAAATTGGAGTAGAGTAGGGCATGTGCTTTGCACCATAGACTACTATGTACGAGCAGAAGTGGCAATTTTAACCCACTTACTTATGAAATTGGTCGATTTGGTCTTTTATTATTTCATATGAGTCAAATCAAATAATCAGGTAAAAATTGCCATGTTCAAACATGTCCAAAGTCTATTTTTAGCACATATACCCTCCTAAATTGTTTTAATTTTTGAATCTATATATATTGCCTTGATCTATATTAATGATCATATTGAACATTTGAACACATTGATATTTGTAAGATATGAACAAAGAAGTTTTTGCATGACAACCCAATCCCACCTAGAATAACCTGTTATCTAGCACACCCCACCTAGCTGTCATTTCATGACTCTTTTGAAACTAAGCTGTTAGAAGCAGAAACATCTGGGAAGAAATCTCACTCCATAAGTAGTTATCACTATTATATGTTTAAGGAACGGCTCTGACTTGTGAGAGCCGTACAAGGGCTACTCCATGTGTACTTGAGTAGGCCATATAACATGGAAAATTAGTACATTTTAACAAAGCACCATGTCTATACACACACAAAAACACGTTTAATCAAACATATACACAATGGTAGATTGAAACCCTAGACTGAATAGAAATTATGACTGCAGTTAATGATTCTTACACACCATTCTGTTTCTTAAGTTTCAATTCAGTTGCTCAAATCTCACAAACTCCCATTGTTTCCATACCTAAACGCCTCTAGATCCAAAAATCCCCAAATCGAAATTGCGTTCAAATCAACTATTTCAAATCCGAACGAACCGACTAACTTCACCAAATTAAACAAAACTGTTCATCCACAACCTAACTCAATGAAGAATCACGTAACCGCAAAACAAAAAACCAAACAAACACACACAAACATAGACGAGCAAACACAAACTGACATCAACAAATTACATTCAAAAATTAAGGATTACGAGTTAAAGTGCTACTAACCTAAGTTCATAAGAATGTTGTGATTCTGAAAGTATAAGAGAAGGCTAGAACGATGCCTATTCGTTTTAGCTTTTGCGACCAGCACACACCGGTGGTAAAAATGCTACTAAAGTAAGTTCATAAGAATAAAAATCAAATATAGTAGCTGCAAATATTAACCACTGATTTTCAGTCAAAATAAACTTTTCTAAAAAGAGTTTCAAGTTATTTGCATCCATTAAGTTATTATTGTTTGCCCAAAACTTTAAAAAGCTACTAACATAAGGTAGATGTTTGTGAAAAAAATACTAATTTTCAATCAGTTAAGTCATTTAAAATAGGACATATGACCAAGAATGGATTTCTTAATCAATATCTTTATTAGGCGCAATTATGATGATGATCTGAGCTGATGTAGTGAGAACGGATGTATAGATTTGTGAGGAGGGAATCTTAGAATGAGAGGGAAATGCAATCGAGTTAATGTTTAGAAATTTTAGAATAGATATATAGCACCGCACTACAGGTCACAATCTCTTACGGTGAGTAACTAAACACTTACAAGTTTCAAACTTTAATTTCAGAAATTAATTAAATGTTAATTATTTTTTGTGAGCCATTTGTGACCGTTTATAGCCGGCGTGAAAAGTGTGACTGTTTTGCTACCGGATCTTGATTGGCCGCTAATTTTGTGACCGTCTTGATTGGCCGCTAATTTTGCGACCGTCTTGATTTCGGTCGTTAATTTTGCGACCGTCTTTATTTCGGTCGTTAAATTGAAATCTTTTTTATTTCGGTCGTAAAACGGTTGTAAATTTAGTGACTAATTTTTTCGGTCGTAAATTTTGGTAGCAGCTGCCTAGTTTTCTAGTAGTGTGTACATACATACATATATATATATACATATATATATATACATACATATATATATATACATATATATATACATATATATATATACATATATATATATATATATAGCGGGGTGGTTACTATACATAGTGTTTTTTTCGTGCGAAACGTACGAAGTTTTGGGGTGGAATTATCACACAATAACAATAATAATCACGCAAGAACAAAGTGAAAATTAAGCAAGACGAATTACACTTGCATGAAATTATCACGCAAAGATGAAATTATCATGCAAGAATATATTTGCATGATAATTTCATCTCTGCGTGATAATTCTATCTTTGCGTGATTAAATTATTACTCTTGCTTTATAATTTCACCCGTAACGTTCATTCTTGCGTGATAACTTCGTAAACTTCGTACGAAAAAACATTTTATACCGTAACCTTCCTCTCTCTCTCTCTCTCTCTCTCTCTCTCTATATATATATATATATATATATATAGAAAGTTTACGGTACAAAGTAAACAATTTGTATGAAGCGTACAAAGTAATAATAGTCATTGATCGAGAATTTTATCATCTTTAATACGAATATAGTATTGCTATACTTTTTTTTAAAAATCAACATTTAAAAAAAAAACGTTTATGTGTTATGCGTATAACTTGCGTGATTATTAACTATGTAATTATGAGCATAACTTGTGTAATTATATATATAACTTGCGTAATTATTTTATAACGTGAGTAGTTTTTATTTGCGTAATAATAAATATAACTTGCGTAATAATATATATAACTTGTGTAATTATGAATATAACTTACGTAATTATATACTTTTTATGCGTAATTGTAGCACGGACGAAACTAGCACTCCGCCAAAAAAACACGTGTAACACATGACTTCGTACGCTTCGCACTAAAATTACACTTTATATAGTAACTGCCCCTAAATATATATATATATATATATATATATATATATATATATATAGAGAGAGAGAGAGAGAGAGAGAGAGAGATCCAAAGAAAACCACAATGTTATATGAAAACTAGAGAAAACTAATGAAACCGGTGACATAACTTATAAATTTTTTATCACTATCATTTATATTTGTGTGTGTGTATATATAAATAAGGGTATGGATCAAATAAAAAATCCTAGCATGGTTTTACGTATACGTCACATATAGGTTACGTGTACGTAACCATTTTTCATTCGACATAGTGTTACATATACATAAACTCTTCATTCTTGTATTTATGTTCAACATAAATGTAACAAATACTTAAATAAAATAACATAAAATTTATAAATTATGTTATTAGTTTTTGTGGTTTTCTTTGGTTTTCACATATCTATTGGTTTTCTCAGAAACCATCTCATATGTAAGCACGCCTTACAAAGTGTATAAATAAGAGTTACCTATATGTAGAGGTTATGTATATGTAAGTACGTGTTACCAAGTGCACAGCTAAGAGTTACGTACATATACATCACACAAGTTACGTATATGTAAGTTATTTTGTAATCATCTACGTTCCTTGGAGTTTATTTCAAAATATATAATGGCCTCAAAAAATAATGTTAAAGTTTACTCAAATATACTTCAAACAATTAGAAATTTAAATCAATTCTAAATTACGTGATTGGGTAGTGATTGTTTTCATGGTTTTCAATTATAAATATGGTTTTCATTTGACCCTCTCCTATCTATCTATCTATCTATCTATCTATCTATCTATCTATCTATCTATATATATATATATATATATATATATATATATATATACATACATATATATATACATACATATATATACATATATATATATATACATACATATATATATATATATATACATATATATATATTTGTGTCTATTAATTATTAGGAGGTAGTTGCCAGTTGAACGCGCAACCGACCCGAGCCAACCCTAAGATCAAACGAGAACATAATAATAAAAAAATAAAGATTATTCATGTCGTGAATATTATCGATAGGTAACTAGACTCGCGTTTGGACTGCACTCTGAGTAAGGATCGTCAGTTTGAAACGCAAGTATCGACTTTACTGTGAGTTCTAGCCCCTCTCCTTCTATTTGTGTTAAATATGTTTGTGGTAGCATGCAAACTCTTATTATTATTATTATGGTTTTTTAGAAATGGTTTCGAATAAAATCTTAATCTATTTAAATGAACTTATTATTAGTTTGTACGATGGTACATATGAATTGTATTTTGATCGTTTTTTAATACTAACTACTTTTTGTAGTTTCATGATTTTATGACATGTGCTATATCTATTATATGGTAGAGGTTTAGGTTTGGTTTTCAGCAATTGTTTAGTTTAATTTCAAGGAAAATCCTTAATAGGGACTCTATATGTGCGATGATTAAGTGATATCGATAATCAGGACTTAATGGGTCTTGATACACAATGCCAATTTAATCAGAAACCAAAACTTGCAATCATATAATATCCGAAAGATTAAATGATATTCAAATAAAAGTTTACCAACGTCGTTGTTTAAATAATCAAAACACAAGTTAAACTCATAAAAGAACTTAACGGGTTCTAAAGTTTAATCCCAACAAAGTTAAACAAAAACAAACACCTAATCACACAAAACCTAATACCCGAAGTCGATCACGAGAGGATTAGCCGCTCATTGTTCTTGAATGATCTTTAAAACCGTTGTTGATTTGCATTCCGGATGATTAAATCTTGTTTTTGAGGGTTGGAATGGTGAAAAATCGATCTAAGAACTCCCAAAATTCGTCTCTAAATGTTCTAGGTCGAATAGGGGGCAAGTGGTGGCTAAAACCTAAATAAAATGCGTATTTAAGGGTTTTTGAAAAGGGTCCTGGTGTAGGCTACGCCAGCCAGCGTAGCCTACGCTGGGGTGTATTCTGCTGATTTTTTACTTGAGCTGGCGTAGCGTACGGTGGCTATAGTAGGCTACGGTGGAAGCCTTTCTGCTGCACTTTGAAACTTCGTTTCTTAACCCCTCCAATGACTTGTTTTATCATGTAAGCTTCTAAATTCCTTGTTTTTCCTATAAAATCACTTCCAACTCATACTCAACCTATTCAACTCAATCACATACATATAAACGAATAATCATACGTAATATTTGACGTTTAAACACTTAAAATCTCATTCCAACGCACACACATCAGGGAGCTACAGGTGGCAGGCGTAGTGTTAGAGTCCAGGCCGTGGTGGGTCTGAAGGCACACCAATGGGAACCCGGGGAAGACCACGAAGGCCCAACCTGAACCTAAAGAATCTGTTCATGCTGAGACTGAAAGCACTACACCACCTGATAATGAATTCACACTCGAACATGTGGTCAGAGAAGCCATAGCAAAGGAAGTCTATAAGTTTATTACTTAATGAGGGTGGACAAAAATAATGCGGATATTGCAGTTAATTTTAAGTTCAAGATTTCATAATTAGATCGATCTCGTACAATAAAACCGGAATGAATATTTCACGGTGTGATTGAACAAGAAAGAGATCAAGATGAACACATTAGTAAATAAACTTGCACTTGTATTTATGATAGAATTAAAGTACAAATTAGAAAAATATGCAAAGTGTTACTTAAAACAAACACCAAACACCTATTTACACAAAACAGGGTTCTCACACGAGAACGTCTTTTTGCACTGAAACTAGTTCTCGCGAGGAATCTTTAAGTCTTCAAAGCTTGATTTTGATTTTGCGTGCCTCTAGGTTTAATCCTTACACATTCATTTGCAGAGAAAAAACCTTTTACTGATTGTAAATAGAACAGAACAAATGATAGAAATCTAGTGATTGTAAATAGAATGGAAGATGGAAATTTAAAATGGTTCAAAATAAAAAATGAGTTATAGGGAGACAAATAAGAAATTTTGTATAAATTAGATAGTAACCAAAAATATTTGAATTATAGTTGTACTAATAGCCCTTTATAATTAAAAAATAATAAATAAATACTAAATTATATGATCGGTTAGAATTGGTTTTTTTGGTTTTCTATTAAAACATTAGTTTTCATTTGAACTCTCCTATACATCAACCATGAACACTTCAGGTTAAACCGAACAAAACCCTCTACCTTAAGAGATTCGTGGGTTCCACCTAAAACTGACACAAACCCTTATGCACTAAGCAACAACCCACGAATTTCGTGTTTGGTTTATGTCACACCTAGTTATGATTAACCTGGCTTCGCTATGAGAGAGGTAGCTATGATTTACCTGGTTTAGCTGTGTGACAGTTATTAACACGTGTTGTGAGTTTCTTGTTAACAGTTTCTCAAGGACACCAAAAGCAGAAGTATACTTGAATAGCTTGACTTCTTCACAAGAAAACAGAAACAAATTCGTAATAACCTAACAAACAAAATAAAAGTTATTAGACGGCGATATCGGTAGGGCCGCTACTTCCCAAAGAATATGAAAAAGCCTAATTGCTTTCTATTTCAAATTTAATATACCGACAACTAAATTCACAACTAATTATTATAATAATATATTATATAATATTTTGGTTTTATTTGATATCTATTAGTTTCTCACATTATAAAATTGTAACTTTATAATTATTATTAGGTACTGAATTGACTACTTGTCCTTAACTTCTTAGTTGCTCATATAATGAATTTATTTGTTATTGTACTTAGGTGAAGTTTTTTTAGAAGATATGACACCCGGTATTTTTAGGTTATTTTCAGACTAGCACGAACATTATTTTCTGATCATACATTCATACATGTAATGATGTTTAATTAAATGCGTGTAAGGCCTTGTTTTCAGGCAACATTACAGTTGGATTTTTGAACATCGGAAACACATAATGTATTCGTGGGTGTAAACAATATCACATAATTATTTGTGGATTTTTGAACATCAGAAACACATAATTCTTAAACTTTAAACATTCATTAACATAGCAGCGAAAATAAAACTGTCAAGATTTTTAAATGCAATAATGTATTTGTGGGTGTAAACAATATCACCGAGTAAAGATCTATAGTTAATTGTTTTACTCGTTGTTCATGTCACAGTTTACTATGTTTTTTGGGTGTAAATAATGTAATTTGTTATTTTGAATTTGGAATAACTTTGACCTTCTTTTGTAATACATCATTGTTGTATAATTGTTCATCTAATATAAAAATGATTTTGCTGTAAGAAGCAGGCTTACTGAATTCTGAATGAGGATTAGATGCTTTCATTCAACTGCCTTTGTAATTGTGCCTGCATTGACACAGCTAATGCTGCAACTTCGTTCCAATATTTGAGGGTAAATGGTTTTCGGTAAAGACATAGTTTAGAAGTTGCAGTCTGATAAATTGTTGCATGATCATATGAGATTACAGGATAAACACTATTATATGTGACAAGATTTATAGCGTCCTACAAGGTTTCTTGAAACAGCAAACACGATGTTAGCCAAAGTTGGAGATCGCCCAGCAAAACAACACCTTTTGTAATGTCAGTGTCTTTTACTAATGTCTTGATCGGCATTCTGTCAACGATACCTGTAGCCCTTTGATCGCCACCAAAAAACCACATTTTTGGTAACATTATGAGAGGCTTAAACTAATGTAGGCCTGCAAAAGAAAATGTGAACCACTCTTATCTTAAACCCGTCAATCAGCATAACACTCGCCTCGCCGCAACGCGCGACAGTGAATAACTAGTTCCAACAATTACGCATCTCCGAAACACCAGAAAGAAGTAGATCCTTACGTAAAGAAAATTTTAAGCAGCAATATACATTATAAAAAATGATTCTGTTTGAATATTGAGGAAGATAAACCACACAACATACCGACCAATTTCCCATAAAGCCTCTGTGCGCAATAACCTCTTAATGCATCAGACATTGTTTAACTTACAGAAACAGGAAGCATTAAACCTCTAAATGCAGAATATGTTGGAATGTATTAAATGATTTCATGGGTACAATGGTTCCTTGAGAAAATGCAACCTTAGCAGCATTTCATCAAATCTAATATCAAAAGGTTTAAGATTTGGTTTTCTAAGTAATGTAAAAAATCTAATTAGCTTGTTGGAATACTGCCTGTGGCTTCTTCAAGTTTTTGTCAATTAGCTTAGTTCCTTTTTAAAAGGCATGAACTGAATGGTGAGTCAAGGACGCATCCTTTATTGTTGACTTCAAAGTTGTTTAGAAAGCAAAATACCAATTACCCAACCAAACACTTAATTACCTGAAAAACATATCGTTATGGTAGCTCCACTGCAAAAGCCGTAATCATGTTCCTTGCAAATTATTTCGCAAAGTTGAATATGGAGATGAAGAAGTTATTTCTGTATGATGAATTAGTCATTCAAACATGATTCACATCAATTTTTGTACATGATAGCTTGATAGTTTTATTCAATGTATCAAGAACAGCAGAAAATCTGCATCAACGAATTAAATATCCAAAAAAGAAGAACCGGCATGTAAGAAAAGATGCTTTTGGTACATGAGACTTAAAGAATGTAAGGATCCCACTAAATTTGATCTTCAAACCAAATAATTACATTTGTTTATCCTTAATTATCAAATAGAGCAAGTCCAAAACCCCTGCCACCCGCAACCAGGATCTAATTTAACTTCATTAAATTCTGCACTGGTTAAGGTCTCCACCATTAGTGCTTACATTTGTTTTCAATTTTGATTTGATAATTGTTACTATTGTTAATTTAATGTGACCTGGTTAATAGTTAATAATATTATTTGCCTAGTATGCTTTAGTCAACAACTGACCGAGTGTGATGGAGGTAAACGTGGTCAAGTGAATGGAGCACTGCATGAAGTTTGGAGATCATGGGAAATTGTGCAACGTGGGTTTCCTTTGTTTGTTTATTTTCTTTCTTTATAAGCAATTAGCAGTAGTTGTTTTAAGAGTTAAGAGTGAGTGCATTATCAGTTCAGTTTTTCATTCCTTGTAATCGTATTCTTGGTTTCAATAAAAGTCAGAAAATCGTCCCAAAACTAGCAATTGTTTCCTGTTCTCATCTCTGATTCACCAACAACTATTGGATTATTTGATTATTATTCTTTGTACGGGAAGATGAAATGGTCTGATTATTGTTTTCGTATTGGGATGATAAGCAGCAAATTGATTAAAATGTTTGTCAATAGCATTTTAGTAGCTTAATTTCAAATTTTAAATAGAATTGTGTTAGATTACATTAAAATTAGGTGATCTGCATATGGATTAGTTAGTTTTTCAATTTAAGAACTAATGTGAGTGGTGTTGGTCGCTTGATTGTGTATTAAAGATGAATAGTATAATAACTATAGCATAAAAGATTACAAAATGTGGATAATTATATTAATTTTAAAGTTGGGAAGTTGAACGTTTAGACTTTAATTATGTGTTTATGTGTGATTCTTATATACTGTTAACTGCTTATCATTGTTGATTATTTTGCTGCTGAATTGTTTTGTTTCCTTCTTCAGCATCCATGAAGTTAATGTCAGTTGGTGAAAGAGGGCAATGTTGCAGAGACATAAGATGGTATGCAACTTTTATGTTATTATTTCAGGAATTTGTCACATATGCCTATTGACTTCTATTTGGTTACCTCTGTCTCTCTGTGTTCTATTACAGACACACAGTGTGCGAAAACAAAGAGTAATAAAGTAAGAAGAAGTCACTAAGGACAAATTATACACAGTTATAGTTGGAGCTTCTTTTTGCAGAGTTGTAGCGGTAAGGCTGCATCACACGGTTGTCTAAGAAGGTAATTTCATAAAATTTGTAAGATGCGCCATTTCATTTGCCAATTGCCCATCATCATCAACCTCCTTCAATTGTCCCTTCCCATACGAGTTCTTTACCAGTTCTTCTCAGAATTCAATCATCATCATTCAATGAAATTTAATGCCTGGTGTTATCTTTTCTTCCAACAGTCATCACATATCACTTCTCATCATCCAAGTTTGAAATCGGTTCTGTCAAAATCGTCGGATTAAATACCTGGATGAAGACGTCAAAATCGCAGGGGTTAAAACCCTTATGATAAAGAATTTGGTAAGTCACAAAATTCATAATCAAGTCCCAACCCCAGATGTTGCAAACAAGCAGGTTAGTTTTTTATTTGTTTTTGTGATTACTATTTTATATGGTTCATTCGCACTCTAATGTAAGATAAATGTGATGTGTATGTAGTTGTTGGCTTTCTGTTAAAGTTAGTCTTTTTTTATAATAATCAATTTTAAATAGCCTGCTTTCTTTCAATTTTCTTCTTTTATTTTGAGATTCGTCTTTATGCTGGTTTCATTGTAATTGTTGCCCATAGTTTATGTCTCTAAACTTCAATTCTTGAAAGTTAGAATTTAAGGTTTGGAATTAAAAAGGAAACCCCCTAACTGATGTTGTCGTTTTTGTACTAGCTATTGAGTTTAAGGTTCCAGCCGTTCGGAGTCCACCGGTGTTTTAGCTTTGTCTTTGTAATTTTGGTCTAAGTTTAGCATCAACACACACTGAATGATATGTGTGTTTGCACAGCAAACGTGAGAGGGAATTGGTAAATATTCAAGGCATGTAATGTGTTATAATGGTTAAAATATAAGTTTGATTGAAAATGTTTTGAAATGATTTTTTTCCTATATACTTTTTTTTTTGAAAATATATTTCTGCAAATGAATTTAACTAAATAATAAATAATTATTCTAACCTATAGTTAGTTTTATACTAAATGCCAAGAATCACACGTGCCAGATTCACCCTGCCATCTTCCTTTGCATAAGTGCATTGTATCGGAATGTCACCTCTGTCTTAATTATGTTTATAACTTGAAACAAGTCAGGTTTACCCTTCCTAGAATTTTAGGGTCTACTACAACTTCATTGCAAAAGTTTCAAATGATCGCTTGATCTAAATGAACAAGATGATATTGAAAATCAGGCTTGAAGACGAATCAACATCATCATCCTTCATTATGTGTTTGTGTGTTTAGTTACAATAAAAATGATGATTTTAGCAGCCATTTATGTTACTTAGATCTTATAATGAATTACTATACATCAAAAGTGCTACTGTGGTTGCGTCACCCAACTGAACAATCATATTTTTTTTAACTCAGTCTTGCTTGACTACCTACATATTAATACATGATAATGCCTCCATTTTGTGTTGCAAGTTATACTTAGCCATCAAAAAAGCAGCAGATGACTTTTTTGTATAACCCGCTACGGCTCAGGTTGCTTCAGCCATCTTCCTGTGCTTTGTTACTAGAATGTTGTGTAAGTTGGGTTTAGAAGAAGTTAATTAGTTTATGGATTTGAGTGTCGGATCTTGCTGACACTAGCTGTTTTCCCCTATTTTGCAAGTGTATGTTACTGCTACAATGGAATGAAAGTGGCTGTAAAGGTGGTTGAGTTTGTTCCTACTTGTCAGCCTTCTCCGGGAAAAAAAGTGGTTCATTTATGGCTTTGTAAAAGTTCCAGACTTGAATGTTGGTCTTGAAACTGATAGTGACTTGTGTCTAATATACAGGAATGAGTTTTGCAAAGCGTAGTAGTAGCAGTAGCAAGGCTGAAAATTTGGATCAATGATCCGTGTTCACAAGTGTTTTAGAGGTACCTATGTTTTTTATGACAGTTTAGTTTTGATTTGAAAGTGGGGTGAGAGGATGACCTTTCTCACCAAGTAACATCAAGCATACAAGAATGTTTTTTTTTTTTAAATTTAGGGTGTGTTTTATCTATTAACGAGTCAAGTGGATAAACCCTAACAAATCGCTAAAAAGGAAGCAAGTCAAATGGTTAAAAAAAGAGCAAAAGTCTCTCGAAGTGTATTTGATTTTTTATGTATAAAATTTCCTAAATAGTTTGATTTGGAAAGGGTAAATTATTTTTTTAAAACTTTATAATTCCTGTAATAAAGTTTTGACATACTGATTATTAAATTTATAATATAACACATATGTGTTTCAGATGATTGGGTTAGCTTGACTCGATATTTTTTGATCCACACAAAATTTTACTGGTTTGACATGTTACCCAAACAAGTAATTGACTCATTCATGAAAGAGTTAAAAACTATTTCAACTTCTGTGAGCAAGCATATTTTTGGTATGTTCGATTATTTCTACACTTTCAGGGAAACAAGAGTTTTTAGGTGGATATTTTTTTTCATTTACTTAAAAATATGTCAACTTGTAAATTGTAAAATTTGGCTAAAAACAAAACTGAACAGTTGGCTCAAAACTTACCTAAAGTGTATTCAAATGCTTCAAACATCTAAATTATTCTAATAAAAGAATATGCATGTATAATGTAATCTTATTTAATACATCGTTGTCAAAAGTTTTATGAATGACCAAGTTCATTAAGTTCGAAACTAAAAACTCTTAAGTTAATGTCGAATGACAAATCTGACCTAAAGACTTTGACTTGTGTATTCAAGGCATTCCCAACACTGTAGAGGAAATTTTTGGAATTGTCGTTGCTGCTTTCACCTAATATCTTTTTTATTTAACACATTCACGGAGGTGTAAGTTTTATTTGGTGGTTATCACGTAGATGTCACTCCTTGCACCATCAATTCCTTCTACCTCAGTGGTATGATCATAGAGTTTGCATTCGCAAAGAGCAAGCCTCAAAGTTTGATAAAGATAGATTAAAGGTTAATGTTTTATTGGCTACACTATTTTGTATTTGTTCTGATTATTTTGCATACAAGGTTACCAACTTTTAGTAAACCAAAAGTATTGTATTTATGTGAAGCCATAGCTGTAAAAATACATGTTATTACCATATAAGTGATGCGGGCCCAAGCGTTGAAAACCGGGCTTTAATGTTTTTAGAGGTCCAAGACCGCGCTGCATGAAAATGGGCATAACCTGGGCTACGAGCCTCCGTTTCTGACGTGCTACCAGTCAAAACGACCGTGGAAACGAGGGTTAACCCGTTATTTTTCCAAAATAAGGCCTCTAAATGAGTTTTTGGGCCACTTTTATGTTTTTTTCTAGTTTTTCGGTTTTGTTTTGGGCTTTTGTTTGGCCCATGGTTGTTTGTTTTAGGCCCGTTCGAATTTTGGCTTGTTATTTAAGTTGTCTTGATGTAATTTGGATGATCACTTGAGCATTTCTGCAAAAAAACATTTGTCTTTTCAAATTCGTGACTTTTGGGGTCGAATTGTTTGGGTGAAAATCATCACGGGTATTCGCAGAATCAACGTGTTTGAGCTTCGATTTCATTCCGTGCGCTACATCAATAAGATAGAATTTTAATTTGAAATTTGACTCTGCATGTTTGTTATTTGATTTATCTCTTTATTTGAATTCTAGATAAGTTGGTAGTTTTATCTAAATAGAATTGAGTCATTATAAATAAAGGGTTGAGTCTTCTACAATCTCTTAAGAAAGAGAAGTCAAGTTTTGTAATCGTTTTTTTGCTTTCGTCATAAAAGAAAAGGACGTCGTGGGAGTTGTCCCTTCCATAAAATTCCCATATGTTCTTGTGATTATTACTTTAATATCAATTGCTCCAACAAAACAATCAAGAGAGCAGCCCACCTCCAGTGGCCCTCTCGGCCAACAAAACAGCCCAGTTACTGGGCCAACGCAGCTGTCTCAAATGGAACAAAATACGGGCCCAATTAATCAAGATCAAACTGAATCAGTGAGGCATTCGTCCAGACGGCCAGACCTACTATTTTACCACAAAGTTTTAATGATTTTGTAATGTTACAAGAATCACAACATGTTAATGAAGAAGAAGAACCCGGATCAGTTCAAGAAGCATTAAAACAAAGGTGTGGTAGGATGCTATGAAAGAAACTAATGGTCATTGAAGATAATCAAACTTGGTCACTTTGCGAAGCACCTACCGGAGCAAAGTTGATTGAACTAAAATGGGTTTTTAAGGTGAAACGTGATGCTAACAACGTGGTTACTAAATTTAAAGCAAGGTTGGTGGCAAAAGGATACGTTCAAGAGCAAGATATCGATTACGAAGAGGCATTTGCACCGGTGGCAAGAATCGAAACCGTAAGGTTACTACTTGCAATAGCCGTACAAAATAAATGGTTTGTACATCATTTGGATGTCACATCGGCTTTCCTTAATGGTGAGTTAAAGGAAACCGTGTATGTGAAGCAACCGGAAGTGTTCGAAATTAGCAAAAAGGAACATATGGTCTTCAAGTTGCGGAAGGCCCTATATGGTTTGAAACAAGCCCCTCAGGTTTGGAACGAGCGACTTGATAAGTCACTCAAAAGTCTTGGTTTTACTTGATGTCAAAAAGAACAAGCAGTTTACATGAAGTCTTTAAAATCAAACTTAATAATAGTTGGAGTATATGTGGATGATTTGATCATCACCGGTTCAAGTAATGATGAAGTCAAGAACTTTAAAAAACAAATGAAAACCGAGTATAAAATGAGTGGTCTTGGTCTCTTATCTTACTACTTGGGTATTGAGTTTGAACAAAGAAATAATTCAATCACCTTAAAGCAATCTAGTTATGCTAATCGTATTTTAAAATGTGCAGGAATGGTGGAATGCAACCCATGTAAATACCCAACGGAACCAAGACTCCAGCTAAGCAAGGATGATGAAAGTGAAGGAGTAGATGCCACCGAATATAGAAGACTAATTGGTAGTCTTCGGTACTTGTTGCATACTCGACCGGATCTAGTGTATTCGGTTGGAGTCGCTAGCCGATTCATGCAAGAGCCAAAGAAAGCCGACTTGAATCTAGTAAAGCATATTTTGAGATGTGTAAAGGGTATAATTAATTTTGGACTCTCATATGGACAAAATGAGAAGAAAGAAATAGTGGGCTATAGTGACAGTAGCCACGTAACAGATAACAACAATGGAAGAAACACCACAGGTATGTTATTTTATTATGGTAATTCTCTTATATCGTAGAATTTTCAAAAACAAAAAAACGGTTGCACTCTCGTCATGCGAAGCTGAGTTTATGGCAGCCACTGCAATAGCATGTTAGTGGTGAGCTACAAAAGGCCGACCCACTAACAAAAGCTTTGTGAAGAATTAAATTTGAAGAGATGAGGAACTTGCTTAGCATGGTGGACCTTGGAGGAACTAAACAAAGATTAAGGGGGTGATTATGAGTATTAATCTTTGTTGGGCTCAAGTAGGTTGGAAAAGATCCAGTAGCCCATCAACAAAAGAAAGAAGATAGAATTTTAATTTGAAATTTGAGTCTGTATGTTTGTATTTGGTTTATCTCTTTATTTGAATTCTAGATAAGTTGTTAGTTTTATCTAAATAGAATTGAGTCATTATAAATAGAGGGTTGAGTCTTCTACAATCTCTTAAGAAAGAGAAGTCAAGTTTTGTAATCGTTTTCTTGCTTTCGTTATAAAGAAAAGGACGTCATGGGAGTTGCCCCTTCCATAAAATCCCCGTATGTTCGTGTGATTATTACTTTGATATCAATTGCTACAACATAGAATACGTATGATTATTGTATATCTTCTGTTTGAAGAGATTTAGTTATTAATTATTAAAGTTCAAAATCTTCATAAAACTTTCGGCATTAAGAAGTAACCTTAATGTTGAATGGTTAAGAGGTAACATTAAAAGATACGTCTTAAGGTAACATTAAGATGTTACCTTTTAACCATTCAGCATTAAGGTTAACTCTTAATCATTTAGAGGTTATGAACTATTAAGAAGGTAGCCTCTTAATGATCATTAAAAGGCTACCAAACAACCCCGTAGTCACGAACAATGATTTATCCTCTGAATAGAACTTTTTGTAAATTTTATATATTTGTACTAATTCTTAGAGTTATAGTATACGAAAGTTATTTTAGTGGTGACGAGTTCTAGAGACAAAAAGTATATAATTTGTATGCTAATGACTTTTAAAAAACCAAATAAAACTTTTAGTTATGTTTCGAGTTCCTCACATCTTTACTTTAAAACTGATCTGAATTGTTTCGTGTAAACGCTTAAAAACATCAACCTAAATGTGTTCACCGCAGCTTTTTTAAACTAGTTGATAATTAAGAGTTCATTTCAATTATTAGGTCCTTTCCCATTCGTTGCTCTTACCAATATAAAACTTCATATGTACTTTCCAGCGATAGTTGTCTTGTGGCTCATTTATCCCTATATTTTGTTTTAGCCAAAATAAAGAAAACATTAAACCTGATCTTATTTGGATTAATACAAATGATGGTTCCACTTTTACATTATACTCCATACATATTAATATTTAGCGAATTGGACACTAATTTAACGTCCAACATCACAAAGGGAAGTACTCAAACAAACATTTATTTAAGAACAACAAAAACACACTAAAGGAAACTAAACTTTCAACCCAAACCACATAACTTTTCTTCACTGATATTTTCAAGATCGACGCCCCAGCAATAAGTGTCTGAGTAGGCTATGCACCAAAAGTGGATGACACATATAGTTGAAGGCCATGATCTAAGATATGATGCCACTAATGTTGCATGCAAAAGGGAACCTAAAACTTTAGACCAGAACCACCAAACTTTTCTTCACATATCTTCTCAACACGCTCTACCATTTCAGCGGTCAAATAATTTTTCCATTCGCCCACTTCACCTTTTCGAAAGAATGCGCTGTTATTCTCACCAGATGGAAGCTTCCCTTCTTTGTTCACCTTCAAATTACTCAGATTATCAAAGCTACAAATCTGCAAGATAGCCTCCACCATACCTTCTTTCTCTTCATCCAACGAAAATGGACACCCTACAAAGTCAGCTAGTTTCCTCAAATGAAGCTCAGGTTGCTCTTTCATCTCCTCATATGTCAAAAAATAAATTTTATTCGGATTCTTTAAGCTTTCTTCCCAATAACCTAGCATGTGATCCCAAAAGGGTCCATACAAGCTTACTCCTTTACAGAATTTCTCAAATACGTCTTCAATTGAATTTGTCCCCATATTCTGAAGCCTCAACTTGTTTGTGAAAGCCCAAAGAGAAATAAAAGTATCTTTAGGATTTCTACAAAGATAAACAAGCTTGCATTGTGACTCCCTAACAGATTTTGGTAAAGATACATATGGTAAATGAGTGGAAAAGAGTCTTGGTGACGCGAAGGATGATAGATCCGGATTCTCATCTTCGAGGTAGAGCTTAAGCTCCAAGAAAGGTACGAGCATATGCGGGTTGTTTAATAGTAATGGGTGATTGTCTTGGGTTTGTGGGAAACGGGTGCGGTTTACTAAGCTGAATAAGATGGCCTTCAACCACGTAGTGCCTGATTTTGGAGAGGTAACAAGAAGAATATCAGTGTCATGAGCCTGAAAGTGTTTTTGACAGGAAATAACTCCTTGTAATTGTCTAGCGGTATGCCAAAAGCCTTGATAGTTGCATAACGTAGTGGAAACCCATCCTGGTTCAGTGGGAAGAGTGGAAAGTAAGGCCATGCATTCATGGCTTAGTTCATCTTCTTTGAGATATTGTGGCAAAGGAGGAGGGTGGGATGTCTTCATTGAGATTGGTGTTTATGGATCAAGGTTTCAACCAAGGTACATATATACGCAAAGAAAAATTATGTGACACAGATCTCGTTTTGTTTAATTTTCTCTGCATGATTTTTTTATTTGCTACTCTACCCTACCACGTTTTATATTTTCGAATTCCTGTCAGCACTTTTACTTAAATGTTCTTTTCATGATTTATATAAAGAAAAATATACATACATGCACGCACATATAATAAAATTAGTACATATACCCGCGTGTTGTGACGGTGTTGTACGCGACATGATAAAGTATTTGTTACAATTGTCCCGAATTGTATCCGAACTAAATTTACGTTGAAACATAGAGTTACTTGAATTTATATCATTGAAAAAAAAACATAAAATATTTTACCTCACTCTTTTTTAAATAAAATATACATCGAAACGTAGATGGACTAAAAACTGGATAAAAATTAGCAAAAAAACATTTTACATGTGACCTAGTTTGTGTCAAACAATATTTACCTCACAGCGAGATGAACTCAAACTTGCTTCGACACGTACATAAAAATATGGACGTAAGAAATTAGTTTTTTAGTAAATTTGTACCTCCGGTAAACCCGAGACTTTAGAAACTATAGGGGTCAAAGTGATATTTTTCTAATATTTTACAAAGAGTATAAGGAGTTGAAGTGTCAATTCAAAAAATTTGAAGGGAAGGTTTTGGCCGGTGGCATTTGCCATCTATCTGTAATTAAGTATATAGTAATATATGTTATTAAGTTAAATCAGTATAAAATTATTGTTTTTGTTAAATCAAACACACGGCACAAACTTATTAGATAACCATTTAAAGTCTTTAGAAAACACTTTTATGATAAGTTGTTTTTGAATATTCAAAAGGTTAAAGGATGTAAATCTTAAAAGGTGTAGGTATATGTGAATAACAAGTTTTTTTACCCGCTACGTGTAGCCGCGAACATACACGGCGTAATAAAGTATAGATTATTATCAACCCGACTCATTTCCGAACTAAATTTACCTCAATACGTAAAGTGACTTGAATTTTTACCGTTGAATGAAAACATATTATATTTGATCCAACTATTTTCCAAACATAATTTTTGTAAAAATATAAATTTACAATCTCTCATTCGCTCCGACGTAATGTGTTTTAGAGCAAAATTTACGTCGAAACGTAGAGTAAATTAAAGAATTAAAAAGGGCGAGGGATTAAAAGAACTTAAAGTCTAAATTAATAAAACCAATTAAATCATTAAAAATAATATATTAAAAGTTAAAAAGAAAAGAATAAAACTGGACAGCAACACAGAATGAGTGGATAGCTTGAGACAAATGACTAATGATTGAGTTGGGATGTGAACCCGGGTGCAACAGTTGAAAAGAAGAGAACCACCACTACATCAAAACTCAACTTTTGTTACAATACTCACCAAATAATATGTGTAAAAGAACCGGTGATTAATGGGTGGCCACGTGATTGGTCACCGCCCTTCGAATTTAAGTTGTAGTATGGTAAGAGTAAATGGGTAATGTACAAGGTCTAAAAAAATAAACCATTTGAAAACTAATTTATACTGATAATGATTTCATCATTTAAGTTTATTTTTAGTATATACTTATCAGATATTATAAAAATATATAATAAGAAGTACTAAATATACTAATATATTATTTTATCAATAAAATTAATCAATGCTAAATATATTTACATATAAAGAATACATATTACAAACACTTTTTCTTTCAATAAATTAGATAATGTAAAATAATTATATAATATATTACTCCCGGTCTCCGTAACCATTTTTTTAAGCAATCATGACCGTCGAAAGTCTAAACCAGTGGATCCCAACCGTAGAAAGTCGAAGGTTATTGAAAAATTGACGGTTTCTTGACCTGGTCTGCACATGCCCACGTTTTATCATCCGCATGCGGGAAAGTAGGCGATGCAAGATTTGATCCTGGCCGTTTAAATTGCCTGGAATCCTTCTAGAAGGAGATGTACCTGTCAAAATAATCTCTGGGATGGCACATGTAGTCCCCAAAATCGCTTATAAGCATCTCTAAAGCTGCCATGCGTTTTATTTCCTCATGTTCTGCTTAGTATCCATAACTAACACCTGCACAAAGTTGCCATGGACATGGAAGACAACATTAACACATGCAGCAAAGTATCAAGCATGTAAAGGTACGTATGTAAGGATGTTGCTTACAGATTGTATATTTCCCTTTGTATTCAGACATATGTTGCATGATCAACATTCATTTGCAGAAGACAAACTTATCTTGAGTCATTGTCGATTGAGCCAAACCGATAGTCGACCTCCGTCAATCACTCCGGTTGCCGGCGGTGGCACCCGACTGATTTCAGTCGCCCCTATCTTTGTCTCTCGCTCTCTCTTTTTCCCTTTTTGGGGAGAAACAAACCGACTTTGTTATTTAAACTAATGCTTACATTTGGTTCTTGGTTCAATTTGAGGTATAAAAATAGACCATGTCTCTACACACTTTCATTTTTATTTAAACAAATCCACTTTTATTTTTATATAAACTAATGCTTTTAAAAAATATAAGATGTATCTGGAATCGGCTGGAATTTGTATAATGCCAAACACCAATATCAATGATACTATAAGCGTAATGTATCTTTTATAATTAATAAAAACATTTATAGCAATGTTAGTATTAATAGTGGTAATTAATGTTAAGTGCATTTTCCTTGTGTATTATTATTATTATTAGTGATGTTAATGTTTCTTATATTATTATTATAGTACCATCATCATCATTTATTATTGTTGTTGTTATCTTAGCATCTCATTATACGATTAGAAATTTTAAAGGTTATCTAAAAATGTATCTTAAACATGTCTATGTTGTCAACATTAACATTTATAAAACTTAGAAAATGTATTTTTGTTTATCAAATTTTGTTTTGTAGGTTAAAGATGCTGGTATAACTTCCGTTTCTCATAATAGTGTTGGAGATAGTATCATGACTTCTAACAAAAGTGGTTGTTTAGTGCAAAGTTGTTTGAAATGGCATAACCTTCACATCTTCAAAGGGGTTGTCCTTCAATTAGTAATTGTTTCCTCTTTTAGTTCAATAATTTTTTTAACTTATGTTTTTTTTTTGTGTATTTTTAGAGTTGCCTACGTTATTATGAATATTGATGAAAGCTATTAAAAGCTTAGGACAAGTATAATTGTACTTTGTTTTTAAACATCAACTGTTTTTTAAGAATGCAATTCAATGTATTGATGTAAAATGACGTTAAAATACCCGACCACCTGACGGGTATAAAACTAGTTAGATTTTGACCACGTGGTGCAACGGATCAGTTTTAAATAAAATTTAAATTGAAACATAGATAGAAATAAACACGTCACAACATTGTCTTCAAAATTAAAAAAACATTGTATTGTTGTGAAAAAATTGAAATATATATATTTGACTAGTGAGTTTGGCCCGGTGTTCCAGCTTATTGGTTTTGAACAAAATTTATATTGAAACGTAGGTATTAAATAAACACATCGTAACAATATCCAGAATTTGAAAAGCATTTCTTTGTTGTGATAAAATTAAAAATATATTATGTAACAATTAATTATAATAATATCAAGTTATTATAATTAATTATAAGAGAAAAGAAATATGTAATAATTAATTACAATATTAAAATATAAAAAAAAGCCCCTCACAATAACATGGTTTCGGACAAACATCCTTGTCTAATGTGGTCAGATTAAGTGATTTATGACAAAACCCAGTCAGAAAAGTATTGGCAGGAAAAAAAAACTTGTACGAAATTATTTCTTCAACTTTGCGACAACATTTTTCGTCCACTTTCATTCATACAAGAACTAAGGTTTTATTTTCCGACTGGATATTTTCCTTTTGTTTTTTCATTATGTTTCCAACAAGGGTCCGACAAGGTATTTTCTTTAATTTTTTACATTTCCAACATAATAGCTATAAAAAGTAACAAATTTAATAAATAGTGTCAAATTTGTGTAAGTACCCATTCCTTATAGATTACAATATAAAATAAAAAACAAAAACTCAAATCATGCCTGAAATACAAGAATGCGATATCGCACGAGAACTTGAAGTTGCCGCACAACAACCTCATGTTGTCGCGCGAGAACATCTAGAGAGCAGAAGGTTGAGTGATAGGCCGCCCGAGGGGAGCTCACCTCGGGTGGATCGAACTTCAATGATGTAAACTCCTTTGGTATTGTAATCGTTTGATTAATAATATTCGATTAAGTTTTTTTTAATGTATGTTGATATCACACACGCACACGTCCGTCTTAATTTGATCATCAAGTGCAACAATATGTGAATCGATCGTGATAAGGTATTTACATTTGGTATCAGAGCAAGGTGTTGCTCTTGATACACGGATTTTCATTCCGCAATCATCCGTGTAAGACGTTAAATATGGAGGTTGAAGATCTAAAGGTTTTGATCGAGTTTGGACCTATTTCGAAGGAGAAGAAGGTGAAACCCAGGGTGTACACACATGAAATCGGTTTTGTTACATGCTATATTGATGATCTACATCATTACGCTCGGTATTTTCGAGTTTAGATGGTGGGAAACTAAGATTTGAGACCATAGCAGTGATTCAAACTCATAAAATAACCATATTATGCGAGAACTTTTCGTGAGAAAAACTTTTTCATGAGAAAATTTTTCTATAAGAAAATTTTCCCATGAGAAAACTTTTTCATTAGTAAACTTTATCATGCGAATACTTTATCATGCGAAAATTTCACCATACGAGAACTTCTACATCCATGCGAGAATATTGATTAATCATTCTGCTTATTGGAGAACCTGTCCAGATGCGAAAACTTGTTAATATTTGAAGATTTTTTAATAAGTGTTTCTGCCCAAAATTTGGAAGATGCTGGATGATTTAAAGTTTGATACTTAAATAGAGATTTTTGTGATGTTTGATCAAGTTAAGATTCTATATTTAAAACATTTGATTCAGGTCATTCGTGAACTGAAACTTGACAATGTGGGCTTATCTTATCTTACTGATGGGGAGAATGATCAAACGGTTTAATTAAGTGAAGAATCAAGATTGTTTAGTATTCTTTCTCTGAAAATATGGAATTATTATATCCTACATAGGTGGAAGAATGTCTTAAATAATCTGGGTTGATATCATAGAATTTTGTCGTCAGATTGAAGAATCAGGTGGTTCGGGAATCCGAAATGGAAGTTGGATCTCTCTGTCATATGCCTAATACATCTTAAGTTGTAAGTAATCAAGATAAAAAATTCAGACGTGATATCCTTTATGAAGCTCTATATTAGGAGGAGGTTTCAGCTGAGGGGGAAGACTAAAGGAAAAGATACCTGAGGATCAGATAATTCACGAAGATGTGTGAACGAAGTCAAACATAGCTTGATATCATAATCCATAGGGAGGAATTGTAAGGACCTAACCTTTATGGATTACAATATCAAATGAAAAGTAAAAACTCAAATCATGCAAGAAATACAAGGATACAAGATCACGCGAGAACTTAGAGTTGTCGCGCGACAACCTCATGTTGTCACGTGAGAACATCTAGAGAGTATAAATAGATATTTTTACCTTGTATTTTATTATGTGTGTTTCATTTTATAAAAGTGCTCTAAGGTTAAGAGAGCAGATGGTTGTGTGATAGGTCGTCCAAAGGGAACTCACTCGGGTGGATCGAGCTTCAATGATGTAAACTTCTTTGGTATTGTAATCATTTGATTAATAATATTTGATTGAGTTTGTTCAACGTTCGTTGATATCACACACGCACACATCCATATTAATTTGATTATCAGATGCAACAATATGTGAAATCGATCGTGATGAGGTCTTTATAAAAATTGAGACTAGAAAATTTATTTAATAAATTTCTTATTGTTAAATAACAGAAAAAAATAGATTTTTTATGTGAAAAAATCTTGAAAATACCTTTTTACAATTGAATCCGAATACCCTTACATAATCAAAACACAATCCAAATACAATCCTAATTTGCATAATCCAAAACAAAGATTCTTGGGATTATTAGTTAATAAGTTCATTTTGTCGTTTCATATTAGCAACTTGTCGTTACACATTCTCATTGTACATACTCATTCATTTTTTGTTCAAAATTTTGTATATATACATGTACACATAGTTGCATACCCATATATAACATACACATACATGTACTTATAAAGGTAGTAAACCTAATAGAGGATAGAATCACAATTTTAACCGGATTCTTTCCAGGTAATTGTAAAAGCACTTCTGTTTTACTTGTATTAAAAATACCTACCCTAAAATTTAGAGTAAATTACTATTTATATCCCTGACGTTTGTCCATTTTAACCTGTTTACATCCCTATGGTTTCCAAGCCTCGATTTACATACCTGACGTTTATATTTTTAACCATTTGCGTAACTAATTTTTTTATTATGTAACCATTTTTATTTACATGACTAAAGGTATTAGTTAAGTCTGTTAACAAGCCCTATATCATTTGTCTTTTCTAATGGTATTTTTTGTCATTTTCTTTTAATCCTATATTTTTATTATTTTCATAATTCCATCCACTCCCATTTACCATCATTCACATCATCATCTTAACCATCACCACCACCGCCAACTACACCCACCAGCTTTACCATCACCGCCAACCATCCCCACCAGCCATCAAACCTCACCCCACTGTTAATCACAACCCACTCAACCACCATCATCATACCACCACAATCATAACCCGCCACCCATACGACACCACCAACCACCATCTCCAACCACTACCGCCATCCCAGCCCCATTTCTCCAGATCTGCCAACGAGAGAGAGAGAGAGAGCGACGGTGGTGGTGGGCGGTTTCATGTGTTTCTTCAACCGCCACCGCCATCTTAGCCTCCTTTATCCAAATCTGCAAGAAAGAGGAGAGGAGAGAAGAGAGAGAGAGAGAGCGAGCAACGATGGTAGTGGGTGGTCGTTACATGGTCAGCGACGATGCTTTGTGGTGGTTGTGGTCTGGCGGTGGTGGTGGCGGTGGAAAAGAAATACCACAAAAGAGATAGAGAGGAGAGAGAGTGAGGGAGACGATGGTGGTCAGTGGTTACATGTCGAGTGGCGATGGTGGTGGTTGTGATCTAGCGTGGCGGTGGCAGTTGTGGTGGCTGTGGCTGTGGACTACCAGGAGAGAGAGAGAGAGAGAGAGAGGAGAGAGAGAGAAGAGAAAGATGGGGTGGAGGTAAGGTTAATGATGATGATGATGTTAGTCGCATCAGGTGTGGGGGGGGTTTTAATAAAGTGGGGATTAATGGTATCTTTGTCAATTTATAAAAACTAACGGTTAAATCTTAACGGTGTCAGGGTTAAGACTCAAATGGAGACAAAAATAAATATCAGGGGGGGGGGAGCAAATAAAGGCTTTGAAACTATAGAGATGAAAACGAATAAAATAAGAGAAGGTCAGAAATGCAAATGGTAATTTACTCTAAATTTAACTACATAGAGAAGATGGTCAAACATCTACATTAACACATACCTATGTATTGAAATAGTTAACTAATCAAACATAACTAATAAGTCTTTATGTTATAGTATTTTTCAAAAACACTTAAATATAGAACAAACAAAATTTATTTGAAATGTTACAATGAATAGTTATGTACTTTTGAAATGTGTATGTGCGTTTATCCATCATTTGGCTTATGATTTTTAAAAGATTAGGAGCAATATACTTTAGTTGATTGCTATTGTTGCCACAAACTTTCTAATTCTTTTATCAAAACCACTTCAACATGGCTCTTTATATACCACTATCTCTTTTACCCGGTCACCCTTATCTTGATTGAGATTGTTTCTTGGAATGGCAGCATGGTTTTGGGAAAAAAAATTCCATTTTAGCAGGATATTGGTGTGTAGGCTGTGATGAAATCCAAATGATGTTTATATTTATTGTTTGGCGAGGCAACCATCCCAATCACAACGGATTACGATTTCTAAGCACAAAATGTTCAAGACTTGTCTGTTTTAATAAAAGCTTAACTTTTGTACCTAGACATGTTTGTACTTGTAAAAGAAATGATAGTTTTTATATCGCTTATTAATCACCTCTGACATTTCAATTGTAGCATTAAGTACTAACTAATTAGTATCTTATCGTTTTGCGAGGAAAGACCGTTGCGGACCACAGGCGATTCTCCTAGTTGCTTATAAAAAAGTAACGAAATCAGTAAGATAAATGTTTAAAAAATTAAAAGAAGATAGAAATAAAAATGATAGTGTCGTTTTCGAGGAATTTAATAAAATTAAAATAAAATAAGTATATTAATACACCCATTATGGGCAAATATGTTAAGGAAGATCTAGGGCGTCACCTGAGATCTAGTAAATCAATATTATATCTCTTTACTTTTTTATAAATTACCACAAAGTCCTAACAACTTAAACAAATTTGGAAATTCCTTATTTATTTTTTCTTTACATGGCTGCGGTAGACCGAGAAGAGGGTTTTGACTTTTGAGAATGTATTAAGAGATCTTTTTGAGGGGAAATCCTCAAAGTTGTCTTTCAATTATTAATTTATCTTGATGACGAAGAGATTAAATCTTGTATGTTACATGTATATTTGACAAATTAGAAGCAGTACAGAAATCCTTCCAAAATATATATAACTAAAATATAAAAAAAGTTAAGACAACGCTTAGACATGCATATATTTGCATGTATAATTAAGTGTACTTACATGATATACCAAGGGTATTTAAGTTTTAGTCATATTTTTAAGTTCCATATTTTTCTTTAAATGCTAATAAATTTTACATACAATACTAATTTTTTTAAATTACATTATAAAAACAAGCACTTTTATCTTTAAAACACATATAATGTTGATATAAAAAAACGAACTTTTTTCACGTTATTTCAGCTTGTTATGTAATATTTTTCAGATCATTGTGTATAATGCTGATCATTTTGTTTTCTATTGTGTTTTTCTAATATAATAATTTTTAAATAACACAATGCTGAAATTATGATTTTTTTTTTTACGTTTTATAGTTCATTGTGTAATCTTGACTAGTTTATCGTGTAATCCACCTCAAGCAGTTCATTGTGTCTAATGCTGATTATCGAGTCTATTGATGGTTTTTGTTATCCATTGTGTTTAATGTTGACTATTTTGTCATGCATTGTGTTTTTTTAAATGATGATTTTAAATAATACAATACTAAAAAATTTAAATATTTTAAGTTTTCAGTTCATTGTGTAATACTTATCAAGTAATTGTGTAATCCTCGTCAATTCGAAAGATTACACAATGACCTGTCGAAATACACAATGAGCTAAAAAACATAATTTTTTTTTGTTTTTTTATATCAACACTAAACACGTTTTAAAGATAAAAAAATATTCGTCTTATGATATAATTTTTTTTAAAAAAATAATATTGTACGTAAAAAGTTACGGAGGTTTAAAAAAAAGTGGAACCTGAGAAGGGGAAACATTGCCAATTTTGCAATCAACCTAATCTTAATCTTAATAAAAAAAACGTGTCAACATCTTAATTATTCTTATACTTTTTAGTTTTTAAAGACTTTGTATTTAAACCTATATTATATGAGTGTGTGTGGAGGGAGGAAAGTGAATATGATGCTATTAAGCATCTAAGCTTATATACGAAACTCTTCAAAAACATGACTTTTTGTTAAATTAACATCAAACTACATAATTTTGATTTACTAGCTTCAAATTTACTTCTTTACATAAAAAAGATGATTTAATATTTAATAATGACAAAAGGTTAAAAGTTTTATATCACTAGATTTATCGTTATGTTCTAGAATATATATTTAAATGTTACTTGAAATAAATTATTTTATGTTATATGAATCTTTAAAAATTCTATGTTGATTTATGTCATGTGATCATGCTTAATTGAAAGTTGAGAGCATCATATTTGTAACACAATGGTCAACAGTTGATTACTTGATTCTGATAATCAACTTAATTATCTCTATTTCATTTTTCCAGTGTTGATAATTACATCTTTGAAATCAAAAAATCCTAGAAACAAAAGTTTCTTTTTTTTTCACAAAAGCCATTGATTTATTATGTTATAAGTATGTTTAACTATCTCATGAAAATTAATAATTCTTTTCTTTTTCTATATATAAAATAGAAAGATCTTTATTTTATCCCACTCATATCATTATTCTTTATAGAATACTACTTCAGCAAATTTGGTTTACTTGGAACTTGCTTCATTTTTAGTTTAGGTTATTCATATAGAATGAAATTTTATCAATAAAAGTTTATAACTAAAAAGAAATAGGGAGTCTTCGTGTTATTGTTGCCGTCTGTTCAAAACTACATCACCTGAGGCTTTATCATAGAAAAAAATCTTATTGAATGAGTGTCCTTAATAAAAGAGCTTGGATAGCAATAAGAGAGTACCTTGAGACACACAAGGGACTTATATTCAATTTGATGTTTAGGTCTTAATTTCACCATGACCTAGATTTCATGATGGATGGACTTTTGTAATCTTGATATATTATCTATTTGTTTACCTGAACATAACTTCTTTCAAAAAACTATTTAATTCAACAAAAGAAAAAGTCTTTATTACTATGTATAACCATATATTCTTAAGCATGCAATCGGCCATAAATCAACTCTCTTTAGAGGAAACATCTTGAGTACATGATCTCTAATTATGGGCTTCATGTTACACCTATCAAAAAAAGATGTTAACGCCATTCTGATTAGATTACATGGGATGACAGTTTCTTATTTCAATTTTGTAAAACTGAAATATCAATTGAATTGCACTTCTTAGTAAACAATTATTCATCTAGTTTGTTAAAATTATCTAAAAGAACCGCAATATAACTAGGAAGACATTTTAAATAACACACAAACATTATCCACTATATGAGTTTGATGTATCCATTAGATTAGACTCCACATTGTTCACAAAATTGCGGATCTTCATTTTCCTCTTTGATTACTCAATAAGTTTCACAAGCACAAATTCCATTTTTGGTAGGTCCGTAAATTCTTTCACAAAATAAATCATCTTTTTTTGGTTTATTGGTATGCTATGAATGAAATAATTTTTTATCATCTCATTAACTATCACTAATATCACTAGATTATAAGACCATAAACCTTCGTCTATAAAGAGCTTCGCAGAAAGTTATATATTAGAGTATACAATTAAATTAATTAGATGATAAAATAAATTAACCCAATCCAAAATTCTCACTTCTTTAGGATTAAAACGCGATCAATTATTTAAGAAATTTATGATTTGCCGTTAAAGTCAAAATTGTTGGGAGCTAGAGTTGGGTAGATTGTCTATTATTGTTTGTCACAACATCCGTTCAGTTATGTGGTTCTCGTCCATGTTTTACACGCTTTGTAACTACAAACGATCATATTTTAAATTAAACTATTTTCTAGCTCACATGCTTTCATTTGTTTCTCCAAATACGAGTACCACAATCATTAGATTAGCTCCATATCAACTTTAATATACACATATAACCACATGCTACGGTTTTCATTTGATTCATACCCTTATTATATATACTCACACATATACATAAATGGTAGTGATAAAAAATTATTACATTATGTGACCGACTTCATTGGTTTTCTCTGGTTTTCTTTATTTTTCTCATAACATTGTGGTTCTTAGGATCCATTCTCTCTCTCTCTCTCTCTCTCTCTCTATATATATATATATATATATATATATATATATATATATATATATAGATATATATACATGTATATATACATGTATATATACATGTATATATATTATTTAAGTATATATATATATATATATATACATGTATATATATATACATGTATATATATATATATATATAGATATATATACATGTATATATATACATGTATATATACATGTATATATATATACATGTATATATACATATATATATATATATATACATGTATATATATACATGTATATATATATATACATACATATATACTATATATATATACATATATATATATATATATATATATATATATATATATATATATATACTTAAATAATATTTTAACAATTAAAATAAAAAAAAGTTCTGAATTATATTATTGGTTTTCATGATTTTTTTTAGTTTTCACATAACTATTGGTTTTTGTAAGAACCCTCTCCTATATATATATATATATATATATATATATATATATATATATATATATATATATATATATATATATATATATATATATATATATATATATATATATATATATATATATATATATGGAGGATGGTTCCGGTATAAACAGTATGCTATCTAAAAACCAAAAAAACAAATCTTGTGCGTTCATTAAATGGATTAAGGGTTAAGATTATGGTCAAGTTATTTATTTTCAATTAGCCTAGTTGTTAATAAGGAAAAAAGGCAAATTAGTAAATAATAATAATTAAGAATATAATATAACTTTCATAATGAAAACTAAAATCTTTAACATGTTGATCTTTTTTTGTAAACAATAACTATTTCCACCAACTTTTTTAAACTAAAATAACTTTTATATTGTTTATTATTTTTTTTTAAAGATATACCATAAAATCAAGCATTTTTTATCTTTAATATGTGTATATTATATTTTTAAAAAATATCAATAACATCCTTTTAAAAAGTTTTCATAAATAACACATAATAAATATACGTGGTGTTACTTTCGTAAAAGTAGCACATAATGAAAATAGCAATTCACAGTTTTAAAATAACACTTACACCTAAAATAACACATAAACTTAACATAGCACGTACAACTAAAATAGCACATATAACTAAAATAGCACATAACTTAACATAGCACATATTATAAAATAGCACAGTCTTTTTTTACACAATAACGTTTAATCGCAATTGAGATGATTCCATGATTTTTACTCATGATTGAGATGATAGAAGAAAAAGAAGATGCAAGCGTATTTGTGGTTCTCGGATTGATGAAAAAATCTCTAGATTATGTTGTACATTTCTTTATAGATATATTAGGAAAAAATCAATTAATATTTGTTAAAATCAAGTTGTTGTTAAAAACAAACATTTATGCAATTCATAATATACCCCTCAATCCTAGTAATCAACTAATCCACATGGCATAAATATATTAGTTCTCATGGTTTTTAGGAAACTAAGGTTTGTATTAGTTCCCACTCCTATATATATGTGTGGTATATATATGTATATATATATATATATATAGGGGCTGGTTAAAATAAAAAAAATGCATTTTTCTAAAAAGTCTAAGAAAAGATCATAGCTTTCTGTTTCATGAATTAAAGGTTGAGGTCAATTTTAGTTATAAAAGTGATCCCAAGGGTGGTATGGAAAAAACCAATTTTGTTGACTTTTTTTTCAAATTCCCCCATTTTATTTAAACGTTCGTAACATTTTTATACGATATTATTTTTTAAAATTAATCGCACCATAAAATCAAGCGTTTTATCATCTTTGATTTGAGTATAATATTGCAATATTTCTTTTAATAAAAAAATCGTTGTTACGAAAATGTGCTGTTTTATGATAAAAACAACACATTATGTACTGTTTTATCGTAAGACAACACTTTTGTGCTGTTTAAAATTAAAACAACACGATATGTGCTGTTTAGGGTAAAACAACACATCATGTGCTGTTTTAGGGTAAAAAAACATGTTATGTTCCGGTTTAGGATAAAACATATTGTTTTGTGTTGTCTAATGTTAAAACGTCACTTAAAATTATTCTAAAATTGTGTTGTTTTACGATAAGAGGGTGCATTCTGTGTTGTTCTATGGTAAGAAAACATCTTATATGTTGTTTTAGGTTATATATTATTTTACGGTAAGAGATCGTGTATTGTTTTGTTTAGTGTAAAAGATTATATAAAACAACATAAATTTATGTGTTGTTTACAGTAAAATAACGAGGTAAAACATAACATCCTGTGTTGTTTTATAATAAAGCAACACGCTCTATATGGTTTTAATGTAAAACAATATATTCTTTGATGTTTTCATGTTTTGATAGTATGTAAAATAATACGTTTTGTGTTGTTTTCACGTTCTGTGTTATTTTCATATAAAACAACATGTTTTGGGTTGTCTTCATGTAAAACAGGATGTTATGAGTTGCTTTCATGCGAAAAACCATGTTACGTGCTACTTTCACATAAAACAACATATTATCTGATGTTTTCACATAAACTAGTATGTGATGTGCTTATTTAATATAAAACAAGATGTTTTTAGCTGATTTAGGGTAAACTAGTATATTTTGGGTAAAACAGCACAAACATGTTGTGTTTATGTAGTATTTTGACATATAACGCATATTAAAAATGATTATATTACCATTACTTTTGAAATCCATGATCCTGTTTGAAGAAATAGTATAAATTACAAAGTAAAAAATTTGTGCTGATCAAAGTGATTTTTGAGAAAGAAAATGCTCTATTATATAGAGAATGATATTTCAGACTCTAAATATGAATAAAATTAAACAAAATCTGTATGAAAAATATGATATATCTAGGTTTCGAATAAATTAAAAAAATGAGTGCAATATTAAACTACCTTTGTTCTAAATTGATTTTATATTAAAATTAGATTGACTTTTAATCAGAATACACAGATCTGGAAGAAGAAATTAATTTTATATTAAAATTGAATTGAGTTTTGATTGAATGAAATAAAAAACATAAAGAAGAGATGAATAATATCAATTGAGATTAGGAACAGATTGAAAAAAATATAAAAAACTAATTTTGGTGTTGTTTATATGTTGCTGATTGTTAAAAACATTATTAACCTTCCTATTCAATTTTAAATATTGTCATGTGTCAATCCATATTGCTTCTTAGATTTTCTAGGCAAATGATTTTTTTTTATTTGAACCAGCTCCTGTATATATATATGTATATATAGGGTTAGGATCATTACAAAACCACTTTTTATTTTCAGAATCACAGAACCATTAATTTACAGAAGTGTAAATTAAGTTTGGTAATACTTAATCTATTTTACATATGTGTATATCAAACATGAACAATAAACTATATAAAACAACTAAATATCATCAGCTTTAACTTATATTTATGTAATCAATGATTCGTAATTTACATTTATGTAAATCAATGGTTCTTTTGATTCTGAAAATAAAAAGTGGTTCTGTAATGATCCTGATCCTGTATATGTATATGTATATATATATATATATATATATATATATATATATATATATATATATATATATATATATATATATATATATATATATATATTATATCTTTTCTGAATCTGGATAAGGCATCCAAAACTACAATATCATATCTATGTTTATGTGTATCGATGAGCTTGCATTGTGCAACCATAATGCATGGTAGGATTGTCATTGGATGTGTTTTGGTAAAAACTTTGAGATTCCCTTGGTTATAATTCCGATGGAATTAAATATTTGTAAAAAAAAAAAACGAAATAATCTTTTGATAAATGAGTTTGATTATATTCCCAATTTAGATTTAATTATGTATAAATCTAATTAATACCTATTAATTATTACTAAAACTATAAGATGACAAAAACATACGTAAAATATGCTGAAGTTGTTTGGCTAGTCTCTTAGGCTAAGGGGAGCGGGTGCACCAAACGAGAGTACCGTAAGGTATCGGTGGGAATATCGCCCCCACCCTCTAGTACGGTGGTTTTTCAAGTACCCCTGGGTAGAATTGGCTGAGCCTATAAGAAAATTTTGACATTTGTCCTCTTTTTCCTGTTAGTAACAATTTTATAGCAGTTTTATAGAAAAAGTTAATTTTTTTTAATCCTATAAATACACACATTTCATAACATTTTAATTAATTATCTCTTCATACGACTCTCTAACATTCACTAATGCCAATCTTTTGTTTTTCATCATCAAGTTCGTTGTTATCATCAAGCTCTGATGATTCATCCCACAAAAATTAGTGAAACTTCCCTTTTATTGCTTCAATCATTAACTTCTAGTAAGATTTTCAAGACGACAAGCTAGCGATATTGCCCAAGCACATTGAAGATCCTCTGGCTGATGAAGAAGTTGACAATGATGTTCTTATGTAGTTGCAATGCCAACAAACCCATGACAGCCTCCGATCCAATCTTGTGGACATTAAGCACGCATAGACGACTTGCTACTTTTTAATCTTGTCTAATTGTATTTTTTTATTTTATCTGCTCTTGTACATTTTCTTAATTAATGTTATTATGAATTTACTGAATTTCTTATTACTTTAAAATTATTAATTAAATTTTAAAAGGTTTAGGGAAATAAAGATGCATTCTCTGCCATTAGAAAGGCTAGAAGAGAAAAGGGAAAGAAAGATGCATTTTCTGCGATTAATTAGATTGATTTTAAAGAATACCCTAATTGCATCATGAAATCTGGGGTTTGGTTTATTGATTTGTGCATCAAGAAATAATTCCAATTAGATATAGAATTGGGTTGGAGACCAAAAGAGTGGTCCCCGAGTACAATTATCAAAGACCAGGATAGTGGTTGTCAAGTACAATTATTACATGCCACTTGGGTTGAAACGTGAAAGATTCTTTGAAGAAGACCGGGTTCAAATCCTGATATGAGTTGGGGATTCAAGTTGTGTGAAGATCGTGTCTGAATGGAGTGATTGTGTTTCGTGGCGATAATAAAGATTAGCGTGCAGCTTTAGGGAGCTGATACATGTATTCCTACTTTTTTTTAAGTGACAACGGATATTGAGTTGTCACTTTAGTACAATTGTTTTACATGGTGAAGGAAAACAAACTAATAGGACAGAAACCGATAAAGTTGTGGAATCAATCATGTATCAATCATGTATAAATGTTTTGTTTTGAAAAGGAATCCATGTAAATATCACTGTCCTAAAATCTATATAAAGATATGGTCTCCTTTTTCTACAGATGCAAATTTCTTACATATTTTAATCACGGTTTATTAAATTTTAATAATCTCAATTTCTATATATTTGTTGCGATTAAGTCTAACTCAGTAAATATTTATAAACACTCTTAACTTTGAGTTTATTTTCCTTCAGTAATCCCTTACTAACTGAGAGTTAACATCGTTAGTTAGTTGATGATTTGTACTACTTATATGGCCAATATGCTAGCAGAAAGTTGAAATCAACCATTAGGTCCGTCAATTTGAAACTTTTACATCCTGAAACCCGTAAGTCTCCAATAACACTTTAATTAATCACAACTAGATTTGCTTTTTTTTTTTTTGCTTTATGTGGACTTTTAGTCGTGATTTGGTTTTGATTTTATTTATTATTTTGTTCACTCTCCACAAATACGTCAGTAATCAACTTGTCGATGTTTTATTTGTAAAACTACAAATTTTCATTTGAAAATGTACACTTGCAAATCGTATCACACCTTGGTTTTTTGGGCGTGAAAGTAACTTGGTATATATCTAAGTCACCACAAGACCCGCGGTCAAGTTTAAATCACCGCGTCCAAATACCTTTTGCTACTTTTGCATCCAACAATCAATACGGTGTATTCAAAAGCATCAAGGTCTACGTAGATTTTTATATGTTTGGAATTTCTACGTAAAGCTTTTAAATCTTGTACGAATCACTATCAACTTAAGAACGAGTATAAAACTATGTTGTGAAATTGTACTAGAATTTGTATGTGAATTTCATATGAAAAACGAACCAGAAGTCATTGTTTTGCAAGGAAAGAACCTTCACAACGTTTCAGTTGACAATAGGTGGATATAAATGTTGCACTGACACAATTACATTAGTATAAACACCCGTTAGTAGCAGCTCCAACTGTAACTTTGTAGGTGTTGACACCCTAAGTTACTGGTGCTTATAAGAAGTTGCTATTGATAGCTAAGTTGCTACTAGTAACCAAGTTATCTCTTTATTATTGTTGGTGGACCCAGTTGTTGTCGATCTTAGTTATGATAATCAGTTTATACACGACCCCAAAACTGGCAAGTCCTTGCATCCCATCAGGAGATGCTCTTGAGGTTTCTTCATGTCATAAATCATAACATTCTTGAACAAACGTATACTCCATGTCACCTAACTTGCATTGATGTACATTGTAATCACGTTTTGGTTTTAAAAAATTTCAACTAAACTAAAATAGTTTTGATGACATTAAAATAACCCGTGTATTCACCATCAATTAGCAATCCCTTTCTTCCATA